>DWQT01003313.1:0-12672 GCA_018244895.1 Myscelus amystis hages | reverse complement strand
AACCACTCATTAGAGATAAGAGTGCTTAAAAGAAGACTCTGGTGTATTGCTACTGAATATGTAAGCTGTTTATTGAAATAAAGAAATTTATTATTATTTTTATTTTTTATTTTTTAAGGCTAAATAAATAACGTTAATTACATACGATTTCACCCCAAACTACATCTGGAATTATTTTTGCTATGTTCAAAAATAATAATAGACTACAAAAACGGTAATAGTATTGATAAAACAATTGTCATGGATTATATTCAACGGCGTCCAAGAGAGGACAAACAAATCTGGTTGTAAATAACGTCGCTCGAACGCCTCCTTGTCTTGAGGAAAGAATAATGGTATTTTCTATTTCGTTAGCCCGCTATGTATAGTTACGTTCGGCCGGATGGCTGCCAGCTGCCGCCCGTTGCCAGTGTCCTCTCGTTAACTCGTAGATATAAAACTGCTGGAACAGATAACGACATCTGCGAAATTGTAAAATCCATCATTTGTCGTTTCTAAACTGTCAATACTAAATATGCTCGCAGATATGTTGTAACTCCGTGATTTTTATTTGTTTCATTACCTGCATGTACTTGTATATATTGGCTAATAGATATGATTAAACAAGAATAAAAATGATTTAGTCTACAACAATGTTCAAAAATATATCTTCTTTTTAATAAACATATCTTTGGGTAATTAAATTAGCTTTGTCCTGTACTGGACTTTTACATTCAACGGGTACACCTGAGTCACGTCAAAGGACGGCCGACTCTCGAAAAGCTGAAGTACACTCGAAACTTAAGATGTTCAGAAAAACCATTTCGTTCTCGTGATAGGTTACTAGAAACGTTCACAATTTATGTCGTCTGAACGTCACTGCTTCCGAGAGCTTCCTTTGTGCTCACCCAAAACGGAATACCGAGTAAATGTACGACGGTCATATGTGTTGTTGTTTGGAGTATGCAACTTTTAGACGAGTATCTTAAGCGCGAGTGTTCTAGACGGTTATTTTCTTCTTCCGTTGCGTTATTTCGATTTATGTATTGTGCTAGTGTGTAATAGTTTTTTCTCGGCAAATATGAAGAGTTTACAATCTGCAAGTTTATTCAACTCCTCACTTAAATGCTTTGGAATCTCTTTATAGATTTAACTTGCTTTTGTTGTATTGTAATAATTGAAAAGTTAATTTAAACTTGAGTGAGCCCTTTCTCTTGTATATTAAAACATAGTCTATAGATGGAATAATGTTATTTACAATTTATTAGCGAACCAAACAGAAGTCAATTAAAAGTTTAATGAACATTTTTCGTGGTCTCTTCCATTTGATTGCCACGATGTGATAGTGGCTCCTAAATCAGAGAGCCGTAAAGTCCCCCCCCCCCACTTTCATATTTTCGCACCCTAACAACGTCGTGTAATGGCTATTGACCAGATTTATTGGCTTTTATGTCGTATTTTCATCTTTATGTGGCGCTAGAATTGGTTCCACATTAGAAGCAGTAGTATATGAAAAAGCACCACATTTAGGTTATCTGTATTATAATATTAACTGAATTGTTACTCTTATTACATGCCACATACATAGATGAATCAAAACGCAAATTCTTTGATTCACGAAAGCTTTAAATTACTTTACATTATTTGACGAGGCCAAATGTTGGGTACATGCATTTCAGATAACCAACGATGATGAAGTTATTTTCTTTTAATCTGGTTTTATAAAGCAATCTGGAAAAAAATTTGATTGTTCATTATTCACTCTATATTCATACATTCATTTCCTAACCTTGATTAGAGAATTCCTGTGGTGTTAGAATGGATCCGGGCTGATGTCGAATGATCGATCATCATGTGTTAAAAGCAACTTCTCGTCACAGCTTTAATAAAATGATCGATGACAGTGTGTATACGTTTATAGGTTTAAAATTATTTATCAATCGTCTCGACGTGATAATAAGAATATAAATTTTATACGAAGTTTTGTAAAATTGTGCTTCTTTGTAAACTGATTTTCAGACAGACGTATTTATTTTTTGTAATCAAATCATTGTAATTATTAAACGATATCCAATGATAGATAATGCGTTGCATGTAAAGATCCAGCACCTATTCCATTACAGTCACCATAAATGAAGCGTATAATAAAAACTGGGAACAAGACGATTTATATTTAGATCATGAGTATCGCAGAGCAAATGAACACAGCCGCTTCATGAGATCTAAGTACCACAAAAACAGCTTAATACTGGGTACAGTTGTTCGCTCACGTACGCTCCTATTCAGAAGGCTGGGAGAAACTGGCGTGAGCAATCACAAAAGAGCGGAAACGAGCAGCGTAGAGACACTGCCGTTAATAAACGTCCTTCCTCGATGTCGCGCGCCATCGGCCTTTCAAACACTCATATTGTTGTTTTATTTAAAAATACATTGAACACAAATTTCGATTCAGCCGTTACGTTTGGAGAGAATTCAACAAATATTAATAACGAGAAATAAAACGATGAGCAATGAACAATTTGAAAATTAATATACACACATAACCTTATTACACAAATCCGATATAGCTACTTATATGGCTACAGACGTAACTCTTATATACATACATACGTATTTCTTTGAAATGTAATAGAGAAAATCTCTCTCACAGACTTGAGTATTTTTCACAATCTCAACTCTTAGTTATTTATATATGTCATATTCAAATGGCGCTTCTGAATAAATAATAAGAATGAGTTTGTTCATGCAACCGAACTCCTTTGGAAGTGAGGAATAAAGGAATATCTCCAGTCAGCGGCTCTCAACTCTGAACGCCAATTTTACTTAACAAGAAGTAAATTTATCATGTTTCCATTTAATAAAGAGATCCAACATGATGTTGGACATACGTAAGAAAAAAATATTCTTGTGCTCATTTTAAAATCGTGAAGTAAAATTAAATAATCGAAGTAACAGTAATAAAGTTTTTTAAAGCTACGGAAATGAACGTTTTATTCAATTTATATATGTAATGAAACTGCAACTGATCCGTGCATGTACATGAAATACGTTTTTAAAAACTTATTATTAAGGCTCTTTATTGACGTGGTAGAACTCAAAAAATGATTTTTAGAATTTCAGTCTGCTTGTCTGTGCGTTTGTACACTCTCATCTCAGAAACGGCTTAACTGATGTAGGTGTGATAAAGGACATCTTTACAATAGAATAATATATGTTCATTATGATTTTTGTTAATAAATTTCAATCATTTCTGTGTCCCTGGAATATTACTCTTCCGAAAATTAGAAGAATGTAATAACGACATGCTCGGCCATTTTACGATTAACTACTTTACATAAATCATCCAGGCCCGCCAGCTGATAAATTGGGTGGGTAAAGCCTGATATAGTGTGGTTGGCGTAGATTGATTGGAATAAAATCGGAGCTAGAACTAAAGTCTGAATAAAATAATTCATTGAATGTTGGGTATGACGTTAGCCAATGTGTATCCGATCCAGATTATCCTATTCGATTGTTGCTGTCCATTGAATTCCGTAAACAATTTCCGCAATTCCTTGAACAAGTAAAGCTTGGGTGCAAACGGAATTAAGTTTAAGGACAGCTAGTATTATAAAGGTAAGCTTAGTGCCCAACCATGGTCTAAGAATTTAGTTGTTTAAAATGAAACATTTAAAATGTACACATATGTATGTAGTTTGAGCAAAGTATATTGAGCAGCGCTGGTTTTCAGTAAATTCGCAAACGAAATCGACAGGTGAATCCTGTTCGTATCCGCGCGAACTTGTCAATACAAGAAGCTGCTGGTGAATTTATGGCAGTCGGGAACAAAGTACAGTGTAAACTTTTCTTGTACTCGCACCGCCGTGCGACGCGGCCGTCTTTATTTCTTCCATTAGTACAAAGAACCAGTTTGGGAATAACTTTGTTTCGTAGCGTGTTCTCATTTTTTGCCGTTACGTATTGAATAAGATAAAATTTGAAATTTGTGTCCAAAATAGAAGCTCCGGATTTATAGCAATGAGATAAATGTTTAATTAAAACATTTTCTAAAATACAACACTACTTCACCGCAGTAATAGTAATGGGGATGGTACTTCCCCTTTTTTTTGTTAGTTAAGACGATAATTGTAAACGTCTCAAATATAAATAGACAAGTCATCTCTGTAAGTGTTAAAATAGAATTTTTATATAGATAAAATAGATTGTTAAATTTCAATGATGGAGTAGGAAAGGGTCATGCTCGTATGAAATAAAATAAATATTAATGCAGTTAATATTATGAACTAATAAAGACTTAATTTTCAAAAGTTGCTGTACGGTTCCATTCTTACAATAAATTTTGTATATAGCGTCATAACGTGCAATGACATCTACGGGGTTGATGGCTGTATATTTTCGAAAATATGATGATGTGGTTAGCTTACACCAAATATTATAACTTGTTGATGTTGAAATGCTAATAATCATTTTAAGCGTACATGGTCCTGTAGGTGCATTCTGGTACATTTATTAATAGATCTTTGTATGAGTATAACTAAACTTTTTTTATTATTCGGTTAAAGTAGTGTTAACTAAATATTAAAAAAGGAATTTTTAATTGGAACGCATATTTTATAGTACTATACCCTTCGCTAAGGATTTAAAAAAAATTATCTTTATTTCATTTAGCTATGAACTTATTGCTTCAATTAGAACCTAGTGATGAATCTAGAATCTTGAAATTTTGCAGATAACTTCGTTATATAGAGCAAGTGAGCACTAAGAGAGGAATTTTTGAAATTTCATTCCTAAGGTATAAATTAGGGGAAGCAGGATTGTATGAAAGTTCGTCGATTTGGAAATTACACGCCTAAATTTTAGATTCCCGGTCTGGGTAATAAAAATATTAAAGAATTTATTGGTTATTGAAAATGTTAGATTTCTATTCGAGCATAGTCGCGGCCAAAACCTATATAGGTATCTTTAAAACAATAACATGTTTTCAGGTTAATGTTAGCTAAAGATTATAGTTTCAGAACGGATTAGCTTCAATTAACTTGAATGCTCTTCAATTCACTTATTGTAGGTTTTTATCTTTGGAATATCTAAATTCATGTAATACATTTTTACTTATTGCCATTAAGAAGTTGAACATAACAATGAATATGTAATAGACTTCCGTAGACAGTGTAAAAGGAATAAGTGTTAGCATTACATGCTCGAAGTCAATTTCACTATTGGCTCTTGAATTGAATTTAAAATGACAGCTAGAAGTGATTCTTGCCACTGTTGTCGGTGGAAGTGGCGACGGTTATAGTGAAGTCTGCCGTTGGCACAATGCCGCGCTTGGACATGCGCACTACACAATAGCTAAGATGCATCTGGAAATAATTATGAACATGTATAAATACGGTCCTATTAGATGTTATAACCGCAAAGAAAAACAGATTAAAATTGTCGGCTGCAGAGGCTGAGTGTCATTTATTTCGGGCCAGCTATTTTTTGGTTGGCATTTTAGGACTATTTTCGTAAAACCTACAAGAATGTAGGAAAAAACAAAATTTCCAACTGAACAACAGCCCTCCGGTCGCGCACATCGTAAAGTTCCTTTAAACGATCCCACTCTTGGCGTGTTTTTTGCAATCTCTATTTTGAGTTTTGAAAGCATCCTTTTCTATACTTTTTTGTATTATGTTGTATTTAACACGCGTGGGTTGTATCTATGTACGTTGAGGAATCTTTGAGCTTCGTTTTCACCACTTTTCCGAAGTCTGATTAATTTGAAACTTTGCACACTTATCAAGGACCGATGACAATGCAATAATTCAATAACAGTTTCCCATTATCCTTATTAGGACCACCAGGATTAATAATACATTAATAGATCCTCTGTTGGAGAGTAAGAGGAGAAGGATTTTAAACTCAACAGGTAACCAGCCATGAATCCATTCTCTATAGTTTATATCAATATAGATCAACAGTTGACAGATACAAGCCCAGACAGACAAGACATTTCATGTAAATTTTAATGAATGGCTTTATCGTCATACTCCAGGTTTGTTCTTATTTATATCACAGATTAAATATACGCAGAATGATTGTGCATACCCGTACGTGTGTTGTACGATAAACTCATCGTAATAAACGAAATATTTAATTGTTTTTAAAGTTGCAGTTACTAAAATAGGACCATGTAATTGTTGTAAGTTTTAGATTGAAGTGTGACAGAAGTGAATAAATCCAGTTTCCGTTTGTTCGCACTAATTGCTTTACCATCGCTCACACCCAACACGTTCGTTCAAATAACTTGTGTTAATTTGTAACGCTTGTGGCTGTAATTATTTGGGACACACCCGTCTTTGTAATAAATAACATTGCACTTCAACTAATAATTTTCTTGTATTTAAGTAATTACTCGTTCGGCAAAAAATGCATAGTTGCGCAGTTAGAACTGTTAGCGCTGTTAGAAATTTGGCTTTTTATATAAAAAGAATGATGTATATTTGTTGATTATTTCACCAATTAATTGTTAGTACAGTTCTCTCTTATCATAGGTGCTCTTCAATGATTTTTGGCTCGGCACGGTTCCCGTCAACAGCTTTATACATTTTCATAGTTATATGAGTGTACTTCAACTACTTTTATAAGTGATTGAGTACTTGATTGAGGTCGATCGTGCCTGTTGTTTTAGTGGTACGGATAATTGGATGTACGCTCGCAGCAGGTTCACTATAAAATATGTATATGTGAGCCGCGGGCCTCGGTTTTATCTCTTGACAATGGTTTTGTTCGGAGCCAACTAAAAAATGAACAGTCATTTTACAAAGTCAAAAGCGGACGTGAATCAATTTTTAAGCAATCGGACATCACTTCATGCTTGGACAAAAATCGATATCCTTTGTCATACAGTAATATGGCTGTCAAATTAATTCATTGTTTAAAAATTGGCTGTCCTATAAAGTTTTTGATAAAAAAAAGTCTCCAGTCTACTTATATAACAGTGGGGAAATTTATAGTAGAATGCTTGTACAGCCGTTGGAAGTTCCTTAATCTAAAATCGATAGAAACGACGTCAAACCAAGTTGTGAATAGTACCTTAAGTTCGGGATGGAAGAAAGTCGGACCTTTTCGTTCAACACCTGTGTAGCGATACGCTCCGTTGATAGCGCCGCTCGCACCCAAAGCTTAACATCGACAATGATAAAATGAAATGTTCAACTTGATTTATTAATACTTATTGTCAGTTTATTTGAAACTAAATGTAACTTATTAACTACATCTCTATTCTAGTCTTATGCTAATAAATTATCATGTTTATTAAAACATTTATAATTGCTGCTTAAGTCTGAGATCAGATAAGCATCAATTAATTAACATTAACGTGCCACGAAATATTTTAATGAATCTTGTGGGATAATTATTGATTTAATTTCGATATCGTGTAGCTTATTAACGTTAACTAATGAAATTTACTAACGAGTAAACATTTTTTTAAATTCCTAAGGTTTCATAACACTTTTTTGTGTTATACGAAGAGAAAATATGTCACCCCCCATTCCAGTTTCAAATGGAAATTCTAAAAAGGATGGTGTCGTTTTGTACCTACAGAGGGCCCACAAATTTAAAAAGTATTACAAAGTATACATCATTTGTTACAAGTTATTACCATAGTATTTGTTTTGTGTATGGTACATAATTTTATGGACGTACTTTTTGTAAATTTATTGAATATCAAATGATATTCGCAAATGAGCTGTTATAATATTAAATCAAGCTAAGCTTGTGGCGTTCAGTATTGCTTTTCGGTGTTAGTGAGATTAAAATTGATTGAGCGAAGCAATTTGTGCATCGCTGTATGTATTACACTGACGGTACAGGAGTAGGGGACTAAATATATTTATTACGGAGTAGACAATGTTTTATTTATTCATCACATTTATTTTCTGTTTTTCCGGAATAATTATAAAAATATACCAAACATTAATGGCTAAAAATACACAAGATCCGTTACGACATGGACAGTATCAACTTTATAAATTTACTTTGAAGTAGAATGGGTATATTAGGTACCTATATTTAGAAATGTGTAAGAGTACTACACATCGAAAGGTGTAACAGATTAATAAAAATATTGTGTTGCATAATATAATATTTAATGTATCTATAGGGAGACAAGAAATTAAATTATTATAGTATATAAGTTTTATTTACCGCGTGGCGGGCAAAACGGACTCAACAGATTAAACGACGTACCGGGCCAGAGGGTCACAAATAGAGCACATTTAATCAAATCAAATACTCTTGCTGCTCAAAGCGCCAGAGTACTATTGTGGTACCGTCCATTGCGTTTGAGGCTATTTATGAATGAGATCATAATGTTATTAAAGGAACGAAATTTGAAATTGAAACGTATAACTGGATTTGACAGTACAGAAGTATGGCGTACAAGGTATTATAATAGCGTAGGCAATGATCAAGTGGAATGAAATAATTTTAACAAAATGTAGATCAGAAATAAAATTGAGCTATACCTTGTGGTGAATAGTTACGTGTGCTACATGTGAATTTTGTTTCAAATAATAGTTTCCTGGCGCAGTAATAATTAATGCGAATGTATATGCAATTCAACAACAAATTCGATGGGATTATAATAAGGTTTCGAGGTCATATACTTTATGCATACCAGCGCCATAAAATATAGAAAACAAGAAGTAAATTACATTAGATAAAGAACATTTTTATATATGAATCCAAGTCATTGCGCACAGCTATGTTAGACTGGGGTTGTTGAGATATAACCAAGCGAGAAATGAATACGAGTACAAACTAAATTCTAGAAGTACAATCAGGCTACTACACAGGCGGCGCGTTTGCGCTGACTACGCGAGACTGTATCTGCCGGCCAATTCCTTAGGACACTTCGAATAGTTTTGAGCAAATAGACACAGCAATTTAAACATAAGGGAAACATTAATGCTTTACCCAAATTTCCGCTATAGTCTTATTGGTATCGAAAATGAGACGATATCGGCTGACTTAGAAACTTTTGGCGATGGATTGGCCACTAATATGTATCTCAATGCGCCCTGGACCAATAATATAAATTCAGATCCACGGCTCCTTTAGTTACGGGTACCTATGTGACAATCTTTCTAGAAATACCGCCAAGTAAATGTGTAGTAATTATATGTAGTAATTAAAAATAGTTTCAGTCATGTTTTAATACTGTTATAACAACCTACTTTAGTGTTTTTTCTTGTCGATCCCCCCATTTTTCTGTTTCATGTTTTTAATTCTAAATTCTTGCAAGGCAGGTGCCTAATAAATTTGTTAAGCTAGAATCTTAATTCATTAAATTTGAGTGTCGTGCAGTTTCCAGCATTTCCATGACTCGGCAGAATGTGAAATAAACCGCTCTGCAGCAAAACGAGCATAATTTGCCACTTGCACGTTTGTAATTAAACAATTTTCAGTAAATATGTTGCACTTAATAACTCACTCTTGCAGTTTTGGGAAGCTATACATATATGTAGTTTACTTAGTATGGATTACTTTATTCATGGCAGTTATTTTTGTGTAACGTTAAATTAATCAGACTGGAACGTAATACTAAATGACGTAAACACAGTACAATAATAAAATGACAAGGAAAGCTTCAGGTGTAATAAGTTTAGTTGAAATATTACTTGAAGACGATTGGACCCTTCAGGGCTCCAGAGTTTGACTGTGATAGTGACGATAGGTACTATAGATATTACTGCTTCTCAGAATTTAGTTTCAGTTTAAACACTATGGTGAGTCATTTGTTTCAAGGATCGTTCTCACTTCATCGTTACAATTATTATAGTATTGTATTGAAATATGACTTCTAAGACTAGGAATAGTTATGTTACTGGTGGGAAAACTACGGTAAGCAATACTTCAAAAAAATCCTTCGTTTTTGATTCACACCCATTTTAGATAATATTGAAACTATGAAATATTAATGTTAGATCTTTATAATTCTACAACTAAAGGATTTGGATAGCAGGGTTGAGTCTGGGTCGTTGAGACTACTAATCGTAAGACTGTAAGCACGTCTGATTATCATCTACAATATCAAACACTAACCAACAAAAGTATAAGATACATTATATCAGAAAGAATATACTGTTCCGTGTAAAACAGAAGAAGGTATAAAAGAATTTTATTCATCATCGCCCTCAGAGCTTTACGAGTGTACTCGCAAGACAATGTTCCTATCGAGGAAATCCAGCGAACACGCTTCGTATTAAATTTTGCGTCGAAGCGAAACAAAGACTTGTAGTGATAAAATTACATTTCTTCAAGCGCTATTGGCGCTTCCAACGCTTGGTGTAAATTCAACGGAATAATATAAAGGTGCCATGATTCGTAACAAATATGATTACAGTGTTATTTATAACATTCCTCTTGGAAGTGGTTGAGACGTTTTTTGTCAGGTATTAGTTACAAACGTAATAGTTTCATTTTTTAGGGTAGAATATTCAAATGTGTAACGTACTCCATACATATCCACCAATATTTCCAGCGTTGAAAATATTGTATTTTTGTCTTAATCTTGCATCTGATGATGAAATTGGACAAATTATCGTGGTTATAATGAATTATACACTTTTCAATGAATCGCAGAAATTGTTACCATGTGTTTTTACGTTAGTATTGAAATAGCAGAAACATTTTGAATGCGCAGCGCACTGCGAGTCATATTAATAAAGCACAAGTTAACGAGGTCGGAGATATTATATCTGCGCTTGTGTGCAACTGTCGACACGAAAGGTATTTCCTGTTTTGTTCCGTTCTAGTACGACACGTATAGCAGAATTTCAATAATGTTAGTTGAATGAAAATGGCTTGGTGATGCCAGTTACGAGGCGTGTCTGTGCAATGCTGATTGTGACCAGTTAGGTAATCAAAGTTTTCATGCAAGCACGAGTAGTCGTGTTAGAGCTAGACGGTAGAAAATCGTCATACTTGTGTCGATAAATAGAATAATCATAATAAGGAAGTACCGTCTAATACGTAGGGTGCACACATCTTCATGTCATAATTTATCAAATTCTTCATCTTTCTACTATTCTACTGTTGAACTGTTGATATTAGAATGAGAATGGTTAAGTTAAGTTAAGTTAAGTTAAGAGTATGATAGTGATAAGTATGATAGTGGTAAAATGCCTTTTGGCAGATTTCTTACTTTCTTAATATTAATTTCAAACCTCGGCCGTATAGGTTTCTTCAAAATACTGTGCTATGCTGTTATAGGCCATAATATTTAATTTAAAAACGTAGGTAATTTCGCAGAGTTGTTAAGCGTCCGACCCAGAGGCAAATCGGAGGGAAAATTGTAAACTTAAGCCATTAAAACGTAGCATCAGTGATTAAGTAACAATTGTAAATGGTTCGCGACGTACTACGACAAACATTCTTGACGTGCAGGAATGGATGGCGAGTGCCATTTCATCTGCGCCAAACTCCAATAAATTCATTGGTCCGCCGTCGGCACAGTGGAAGACGCTCCCGGCAGACTTTGTAACTTAATAATTGGTAGAATTTTTTTGGACAAAAAATAAATTATTATTAGAACATATTTACGTACAGTACATTAGGGGCAGGTTATTTAAAACCAATTTGGTACCCCTTTCAAAATATATTGCTTTCACGAACGACTGTGAAATTTGTCTATTACCTATTAATGAAACTGAATAAAACATTTGTGGCTTAGTCAGTATTAAAATATAGAGTAAAATATGTTAGTGAAATATGTACATGCAAATGATTATAGATAGTGGTATTCACTTTGCTACAGGAATGTCAATATGTTCAAATTTAACATTAATTCAATAACCCGCTAGTTATATTTAATCTATGATCGGTGATGTTATACAAGTTTTCCAGAATATTCAGTAATATTTTAGTGCAATTTATTCTGAGAATAACTCGACTATGAACTGCCAGCTTCATATTTCGTTATGCCAATGGAAGCATCGGAATGAAAGATTTCTAGAGTAATAAAATCACATTTCTGCACCTTAGCGTCGTTCTTATCTAGAAATGTTAACGCTACGTATAGTATATTACATACATATATGGTGTGCGAAAAGGAACTTACGTTTATCTGTGTTTTTGCAAAACTGGAGGACTTAATAGTATTTTTTCTCTCTCGCGACGTACACAACATCACTGTTATACCGTGGAAAGCCCATAAAGTATATATTAGAGGCCAATTCATGTGTCCAACGTTTTTACCACTGTAATACCCTAGACCGACAAGTTAAGATCTAACAAGTGAAGGCTCTACGATGCATGGAAACGCTTGTGGCAAGCTTCCACGCGCGGCCATCCATCCACAGACCGATTGCAACCCGCGTCGCTTTACAGAAATCGCGTCAGTTTTACGCTTTAAATGTTATACACTTAGTTAATCAAGCTAATCTGTAAATGAAAAATTACTCGAATTTATTAATTTTGAAGACGAACAGTTGTTTATACAATTAAATCCTTCAATGATTGGGCGACACCGGGAATACATAGAAGTAGGCAGAAATTGTATGAACTTTACCATGAGAGGTCATATAATAGTAGTGAGTCTTTTGGCGACTATGTTAGAAGGTATTCAAAATTATTTAAGAAAGTATGTATCGCGGCCAAGTCCTTGCATATTGCCCATCATATTAAGAATAGTAACGATAAAATAAA
>DWQT01003312.1:0-12673 GCA_018244895.1 Myscelus amystis hages | reverse complement strand
AACTAACATTTGGTTTGGGTTTTTCGTTTAAACGGTATAAAGGGCATCTATCCTGCCCAGTATTTTCATGGTGGGGCGACTATCCATACAGGTAGGCATCTATCTTCAAAAAAAGGGTTCCACGAAAAGCTAATTTCTGCAAAATCTGTAATTGATAAGTTAAGTAATAATAATAATCATTCAACATAAAGGATTGGGCTAGCTAGGTTAGTAGAAATTATTCGTGTAAAATTGATATTTTAAAAATTACATGGCTTTTTAAAAAGTGGGGCATCTACCCCGGTTTTACCCTACCTATGTACCGTGTTTACATACATATGCGTTAAGTAAAAAGCGGTTTAATATTACAAACAGACACTCCAGATTTATTTATTAGTATAGATTAGTCAGTAGGCCGTACCTCTGCCTACTGCCGACTGACTAGTATTTCGTGCTGGCACGACTCATGTGTGGTCCCAGCCGTGGCGCGGCGGCGACGGCCCGACTTAATTCATATTGGCTGCCACACGCCCACGAGCACCGCCGTATCCAGCAGGGATTTATCTGGCTGCCAGCTAATTGGCATTGCTTTTGTATCAATGGCTCTGCTTTGCGAATGTAGAGCAGTTTGTGCAGGTAGCGTTCACTGTACGAAATTGATAAATACTATATTACATTGGAATGATGGGTCTGTTTGCCAAAATTGTACGTCGTAAAAGGCAAAATATGAATTGAACTGATAATTCTGTAATGTCTTTAAATGTAACCATATTTGTGCAAATAAATGTCTTTGTCTTTATCCGACGGCTGATTCAGTGGTTCATGAACCTTTGTGTTGAGATAGTGGTGGATTCGATTCCCATCTGGGACAAAGGTTTCTACGGAGAGCCAATTTGTTTGTTCTGTATCTGGGTATGATAAAATGTAAGTATTATATAGTATGTATGTTAGTTTATCAGCTATACGATCACTATAGAAAAAGTTCAGCGAGGTTTTGATATTATTATAATTAGTGAACAAAACCGAAATCGGTGCATATCTATAAAACTATTGATGAATCAGGTTTGCAAGGATAGAGTAGTTTGGCACCCCCGTTAGGGTGGCAGCGTGATAATATGACGATAATGACGAAGACTAAAACTTGCACAAATATAGATACAAGATCTTATAGAATTATTACTTCAATCCATATTTTGACTTTCACGGCGGACAATAATTGATATGAAACGTTCCGTCGGTGCGGACTCGGTATAAAGGCGGGTACAGAGCGCGCGGCGTCTTTGCCGCGACAATCGCAAGATCGCGCGACACGAGCGACACGAGCGGATAGCCGCGATACTATCTCGCCGGTTCCCTCCGCGCACGGGTGCAGTTATCGCCGTATGATGTGGGCCGCATCGCTGCCTCGTCCTGCCTCTGGGAGCGGAATAGAGATCGTTGCTTTATTCAAATTGACTCGCGTCCCAGCCTTATCCCCCCCCCCCCTTTCCCCCTTCCCCTCGCCCCGATCTCGACTGCTAACTAATGTTCCGGTAATAATAATAATAATATCTTAGGACAATTCCACATAAGACTATCTGATTCCAAATTAGGTTGTCCGGTTAGCATAACACTTGTGATTGCTTAATTAGGAATCGGATAGTCGCGTGTGGAATTGCCCCAATTATTATGAAACGTATGTGTGGTAGAAATAACTACGCGAATCAAAACGCCTAGCGCCATCTTGAATTCATTTGTTTCTACATGAAACTCGAACACCATATACGCGGCAAATATCAAAAATTAAGTTAGCAGCGACACATCTGCCGAACGTTCGGCTCTGTTCTGCACGCGACGTTATTTCGGCTGTCCCGCGAGCGCCAACTTTACCAGTCTCTAATGTAAAGGTATCGAGACTTCAAAATGTGAGCAACAGAATTGACAATGTTAGAATACATCAATTGGGTTTCGTGTTCGCACGTTTCATAAGAAACACGGGTATGAACATTTACATCTACATTAAGTTACTTGATAGGAAATCGCGAAATTAGTTCCCTTTGCGCTAGATAGGGGCGCTGTACGATTTGCATACATTTTTTTACCATTTCCCATACTAGTACTCGTCGATAGAAGGTCGTGCTAGCGCCGGTGATCTGTCATAATGTATGTAGCTTACAAAATACCGAGCGTTTTTGCCGAACATTCGTTGCCGTGCCTTCGTCAGATATGTATGACATTTACCCTGTAAGCGTACGCGAAATATTCTCCAACGCATCTGATGACAATTAAATCGGCAGTCCGCCCGATCCTATCGTCATTGACGGCGTCTGTCATGTCCGCATCTCAAACAAACAACCTAAACGCGTCTCTATTGTAATGGAGTAGAGTCTGTTTTCATTTGCACCTACATTTTGTTCCTTTTGCAATGGATTGTAAGAGCTATTTTTGAAGGTATAAAGAACATTGTCGCTTGACAGTCCGATCTAGTGAAGCAGTTCAAAGTTGCGCGCTGTGCTGTGACCTTACTGAATGATCATAGTTAAAGTAAACGCTGATAATGAACTGGCCCGACTCTGAAAGCAAAAATGTATTAAAATATAAAGTTATGTATAATACAATTTATTGTATATTTTATAAAAACATATGGCGTGCACAAATTAAAATTTCCTTTATCCTTATAGCGATTGATGTTGAATTTTTACTATATAACGCGTATCATTTTGAAAAGTTAGAAAGGTGCGCCCCAGGATTTGAACCTATAATAATATGTCCGGAATGAGACATGAGTGGCCCTAGCACGAACCTCTATCGACGAAGTATTCGTACGGTCTCACGGTAAAAGTATGAAAATTGTGCAGCGCCCCTATCGTGCGTTAAAGGAATTAATTTTGCGATTTTCTATCGACTTACATAATGTAAATGTAAATGTCACTCCCGCGTTTTGTATGAAATGTGCGAGCGGGAAAACTCAACTAATGTATTGTGACTCTGTCAATTCTTTTACTCGTACTTTCATTGTGAAGTCTCGATACCTTTACATTAGACACTCTGGTAAAGTTCGTGCTCGCGCTACAGATTACTTAATTTTGGCAACCAAACCGCTGGGCTATCGCGGCTAAACAACACAAATATTAGACAACATATAATTTCGTATATTAAAATGCATGTTATCTATATCTATACTAATATATAAAGCCGAAGAGTTTGTTTGATTGCTTGAACGCGCTAATCTCAAGAAATATTGGTCCGATTTGAAAAATTCTTTCAGTGTTAGATAGTTAATTTATCGAGGAATGCTATAGGTATAGGCTATACTAGCTTCGCACGCGTTACTATTCAGGAGTTTATAATGGCAATAAGTATAAATGTAGTATACTCCGAATTAAACGCGCCCGAAGCCGCGGGCAAAAGCTAGTATATTAATATAGTGAGATATGACATGTCCTCTCGCTTGCTTAAGACGTTGCGTAATCGTAATACGAATGTCCGCGGTGGATCTAGATTAGCATACAATTTGCCAATCCTTACGTGCGTTTAGCGTATAAAAGGGATATAATATTAAATGTATCTCAGCTGTTAATCTTCATCTGATTTTCATTGGGACGTGCGAGTCGTTATCGCTACGCAACATGTTCTGCAAATTTGTTCGGGTAACGTAATATTATTGTTCGCTGTGAGAGTGGAAACGTCGATATATTTTGGTACTTTTCTAATCCTGTTCTAATTTGCTTGAATACGGTGTTGCTCTTCAGTGTTATATAGTATGTATTTTCATACCATTTTCATACATTTATTACTATTTACCGTACGAATACTTTGTCGATAGAGGTTCGTGCTAGGACCACTGATGGTCGCGTGTAAAGGAGCAGAAAAGAATTACTATTATTTTCATTTTATTATTAATATTGCTTTGTTTATTATGAGTCTACAGAAGCTATACATTGTACAGTCGCGATATGAGTCAGTCGCACCGATTCAAAGTGCTCCGTACTGTCGGGGTGTGTGCATTGCGCGCGACACCGTTCTTCGAGTATTTACGAGCCAGAGCGCTCTGCAATGTGTACGTATGCAAGTGTATTACTCGGTTCATTTGCAAGAGACCCCAGTATCATCTAAACTGTATTACGATTATTCTGTCTCTGTCTATTCCTTAGCCTCGTCCCTTTTCAATCAGGGTCGGTTCTCGTCGTAATTTTTCGCCAGGTGACGTTTCAATGTTTTTTTCTCTTACGTAACAGTCTGTTTATGTACGGCCACTTAATCAAATATGGACATAATGCTTTTTAACTTTTTGAGTAAATTTGAATGATTTTGTTTTTTTAGAATAAATCGAATTAGGTGCTATTATTTTTTATTTTTAAACTCATATTTGTGTTCTTTTTTTATTTCATTTTTTTATTTATTTTTCTTATTTATTTGTTTCGTTTGTATGTGTCAGCAAAAATAAAATATTTTCCATTCTATTCTATGCCATGATATCGTTGCATTATTGCACCGTGCAATACCAGTACGAATGCGTTCGCATTGTCCGTCGTGTCCACACTATTATGTGGGATTTATATGCCTCTAATGGGCCCATTGGGAGCCGCGTTTTGAATAGCCCCCACTAAGGGACTAAGGGCACTCCTATACAATTGGGGCGATTGTTTCTAATGAACGCGCTGCGATACTCCCGACCGGTGTTTGCGAGAGCCACGATATTCGATATGTGTCGGGCCCAGTTGAAGTTACACCGAGTTGGTGCCAGCCTTACTCGGTTTGGTTTCAACTGAACCGAGTACTTCGCGAGGTACTCGGTATGGATTTTACGAATACGGTGTTTGCGAGAAGAGCTACGATATGTGACGGGCCGAGTTGAAGTTACACCGAGTTGGTGCCAGCCTTACTCGGTTTGGTTTCAACTGAACCGAATATTCAGCGAGTTACTCGGTTCGATTTTTATAAGTGATTCGAACACGCATAAAAACTAGTTTCAGAACATAGAAATACATAGAACACAGAAATACATTGCCATTTTTTTACTACATAATTATTTATCTTTCACTGACTGTTATGTACGGGGAAAAGAACCGAAAATTAATGAAGCGATCAAAAAATGCCCGAACATTTCCTGTTAACGTAAATTGAAACGTTTTCTCTCACATTATTATTTAGATACGTCTCCGCGAGACACGACAGTTCCGCGTAACGGAATGTTAATAAACAATCGCCAGGAACTTTCCCCGGGTGTAATTAATTTAAAATAAGTTGTCAAAGAATGTACCGATTATTTTAAGATAACCTCGAGCCATATTTATTCAATTACAAATTCTCTTCACACACGCGTTCGATTGGAAGCGACCGACGAATGACTGTACAAATAGATTATTCAATAAACCGGAGTGTGACGTCATTGATGACGTAGGCGAGAGGACAATAAGCGTTTGAAACTGTCACTCCGACGGTCTGGATTCAAATCCTGACATACGATTAGTTTTTCTTATTACTTTTTCTCTATTTGATTGTTATTTTTTATTTTAATGTTTGGTTTATTTATTTATTTATTTTACTTATTCTTATTTTTGTTTCAAACCGTGTGGCAATAAAGGCTTTTTCATTTTCACATGCATCGCTGACTTCCCAAAATTGCTATAACGATAAAGGAAAACATCGTCAGGTCACATATCTTAGATGATTATGAAGTCTGAAGTCCATCAAGGTGTGCACATTCCAAGATATATTATCGGAACATCGTTTATCGTTATTCGTTGTGGATCAGACACATCCAATATTCACATTAATACGATTTTAATTTCCGAATAATTGAAGCTAAAGTTCGCGAATTAAATGCCCATCAATATTTTTGGGAAACGTCTTCAGGGGATTATAATTCCTATTGCGTTGTCGTTATGGGTCAAAATCACTTGTAGCCGACTCATATTCGTTGAGAAGGTTTACGCCGGTGGTCTGCAATTCTGATTTGTGATATAATTTAATAAAATTACCATCATATTGTAAAATATTACATGTACCTATAGTTTTAACATGTATTGACATTTTTCGTTGACTTTCGTAATTAACAGAAATTTTGAAACATATTGTGTTGTTATAGACTCCTATCATTAGGTTTAGGATTGTCAGAGAAAAAAATATTCATTACGTCAAGTGTTTCATATGATGAGTCTTTTGAGTGACTTAGTACTGCGTTAGTAAAGAATAAAAATCACTCATTTTAATAGGATAATGTCAAAAACGCTTTCTTCGTCACTTAGTCCTCTGACAATCGCTCGGCCAGCATGGTATACGACGGTTTTAAAATCTCTCATGTTAAGCTAGTCCAGTCTCAAACAGTAGAAGGACAGTTGTTAATAGTTTCCTAAAACCAATCCATGTTAAGGTTTTAAAGAAATTTAGTAAAAAAGAAGCTCGTTGCTACGAAATACTCGTACGAATAATGCCCAACAGATTTGCATCCATCCGAACGACGATCGCAAAGAGCTTTGTGCCTATCGCCGAAAGCTCCGTGACTAACAGACTGACAAATATTCAGCTTTAAAAGCCAGCATGCACATGTTGCAAGGTGCGTTTATAGCAACGCAGATTTTAAAAGCACCTTATGACATAAAATCATAAAGTGCTTCTCTATTATCTCCAAGCGTAGTTCAAGTCTAGATAAGGGAGGAAACGATTTACATTTTCTAAAGTTTAATTCTATTATGAACCTTATGTTAACGTACCCTACTATTGTATATATTTGGTGTAAGAACACTAGGTGGAGTATTTGTATATAACAAGAAAGATTTTTTTTTACATAGCTTAATATGAATAAAATGATATGATAATAGGAATAAAAAAGCGATGTCAAATTATTATATTAACAGCTAATATAAAACTTCAAGAACAATAACGCTTTTTGTTCTGTGCTTTCAAATTGTTTGGTCCGCTTCGCTATGAAGAGCCGCGCGAAGCCTTTCGGGACTCGCCAAAATTTCTATATCGACGAATTCGAACAGTGAAGGGTGATTTTTGCTATTCGTTTTTCCCGGCTCCGCTCGCCCTCGCAAATCGCGCGTCAGCGGGTTTTTTTTTCACCGTCGGCACATAACGCGTGCCGCCGGTCGCCGTCGCGTTTTTGTCAAATAATCAATTTCGCTACCTTGTGTGCGCTGAGCTTTAGGGTCGCTTCTCACTACAAGCATTCATCGGTTCAATATAGTATGTTTTATTATGAGCATACCTTTAAATGGTATTTTAACATTTAATGCTCTTCGTTTTATAACAACAAGGCACAAGCTGGATTTTTTAACTTTTGTGAGTATTCTGAACTAGTTCAATATGTATATTTTAATTTTTTTTGGCACATAAATTTTATATAAATAGTTTTACTTCCTAACGTAAAAATTTCACACTACATACAGTTTCATTTATTAATTCTACTCACAGCCAAATTTTATCATTATCGGCTTCACAAAGCTACATTCTCATTTATAGCGGAGGTCTATGAACTTTGACAGCAGTTACAATGTTTCCTTTACAATATATTTTTTATACAACTCATTACTCCTTCGACTGCTATTTACATATTTACATAAAAAGGCAATTTACATTAAAAAAGTATTTCAGTATATTCTTAATGACTAATTGACGCATGACAATTGGTAAATTACCGAGTAAACGAACAGAAAAACACACTGTGTACGCGCGTGTGGTTGCTAATTAAATCATTTTCAGCTATCTCGCTGCATTTACACGCAATAAAGCAAGGAGTGGTTCGCCAAGAAAAACTCGCACCGATCGTTTAATTAACGTCCTGTATGCAAAGGATTCATGGAAAAATCCTAAAGGTTTCATTGTTTCATCCTTAAACGTTGCCCGAGGCTTTGGGTGGTGGGTTTCGAACACTTTCCACGAGCGATTCGCTAATAGCTCATTGTGATCCAAAAGTAGATGAAGGATTTGTGACAAAACACTTCACGTGATTAATGTTCTGTAATTAATAAAAAAAGTCCGTTTTTTTAACAATAATATGATATCGAAAGCGAGATCTCACGTATTAACTCTTCTGGAATAGGTATTTGGTGGTCCTTCGAGCCGAGTATGTGCAATTATGTACATAAGTGACGTCACATACTTGTAAGGATAACGAGAAAGGTAAATATAATGAGTATTGTTGATAAACATTTTTACAGACTTAGAATAAGAAAGTAATCTATGGGAAAACTGCGCAAATGGATTATTCAACTGGGTCCAGTACACTAAACATATTGTAAGCTCGTTTCTTGGGCATTTGGTGTAAGTTTTCTTGAAAGTCTTACATGATCCAAGCTATCACAGGATGTCTTCAATAATAGGTTGAACGTAAGGGATTTCCATATAATCCAAGGGATTCCATATTATGCTATCACGCCAGGTCCCTAACGGGGTAGACAGAAAGCACAATACCAAATATCACGATCCTCATAAACGTTACGTGCGTCTGCATTAATTACTCTCTTCAACAATACTAGTGGGTAATCTAAAAGCCTATATTGTCGTAAAAAAAAATTCTTTTTCCAGTAGACTTAATGTCAGTTAAACAATCGATGCTTTATTTTCGGATTTCGACTTTTCGGTCGTTCTCCAAGTGCGAACACTGAAGAGTCGCCACTTTTTGAGCGACACCCCCGATACCCCGCCTCCCCGCGGCGTGGCCCGCGCGCTAACTGCCTATTGTGGGCACCGCGGCGGCGCAAGGTAACCGCGTCGTACTTTTTTCGTCAACATCTTTATCCGAATCAATACGTCGTTACTCTCCGGCGGACGTGAGGTGTGAATTTTATCGCGATCGACCCCCGTTCGGATTCTAAATTTCCGAGATCTCTTCACTTTTAATTTGACCAATTTCGAGTTTTGACCGTCGCTAAAATCTTAATGGCCCCCGCTTTTTAAGTGACAATGGAATCTTATTATCTCCAGTCAATTTTCCATTTCTTTTCGGGCGTATTGAAATTTTATTTCTTCATGCGTTATTTTAATTGTCGTTTCTGTGTTGAAATCTAATTAGCTTTACTCTGTATAAAAGCTTATCATGGACATTACGTTTGTATTTGGTAAAAGCGTCAGTGCGATGTCTCTTCCCTAGAATTCATATCCTAACTCCATATTAATTATATCCAATATAATTATTAAGTAGAGTATAAAGAGGTTAGCTTAATTTAATTCAATCGGTACTTTCGTTTTCATAATCTTTTCCTTCACCGTATTCATTTATAGTTTTTCCATGTGCGATATGATTTTTAACGTTTTTGGAGGTATTTTACACATTTCTTTGGAAATTTACTTGCTATGCTTGTAATTTATGAAAGAAAGAGGGCTACTCCGGTCACACAAGCTCCCCGTGTCAGTGGTTCACGTCCGGTAGCTAGCAGACCGTGGGGCGCCGTTCTTCCACGAACTGTACGGAATGCGTTAGGCCGATAACGCACTTGGGACCGTTCTGCGACTAATCGGTCGCACGGCTCGGACGAGAGATTTTTTTTGTGAAATTTTCAAGTTTAATGTACTGTATAGTAAAATACAGAAACAAAGAAAGAAAATAATCTAGGTATTCTGTTTAAATGTATAATACCAATGTATGTGAGAGTAAACACAAAGGAATCTTCGTCTGATGTGTTCTTCAAGAAAGGCGTGAAAAGGGTGCTCCTTAATAGCCGACAACGCATTGGCATCTCCTATGGTGTCGCATATATCCATAGACGATGTTGACCATCAGTTGACCCATCTGACTGTTTGCTACGAAAAGGATATTTAAAAAAGTGTAAACTTATTCTTGTTTTTTGTTTTGCGATAAAAATCGCACGTCTGTCCCGCGCCTAACGTTAGCCCTCGCAAGCGGGCTTATTAAATTATTTATCGCCGGTGTTTCTACTCAATTAGTTCGCGACTCGCTGATCCGTAATGGAAGAGAGGAGTTTTTCATTTACCAGGAAAGCTGAGGACGTACTTGTAGGACGGCAAAAATATATTATGACATAAGCAACATTTTTATATGTCAAAAATGACGTTTGACAGCCGAATGACGTTAACATGACATCTCTTGTCATAATGATGGTTCAGCGCGCGCTCTGCTCGTAAACAATAATAACTTATTGTCCTTTTAATTATGTCATTATATTGTAGTTATTGGCAAAGGGCTTTATCTTTATGTCATGTTTTATCGTATGTTCTACTTTTGATTATAAAGATATTTATTGGAAAAATCTGGTTTATACGAGTATCTATAGTGCATGATGTGATAATTCACATAAAACTTTTCGATTTTAAACTATTATTATACCATCACGCCAGGTCGCTAACGGGGTGGGCAGGAAGCATCTAGAGACAACCATCTTGACGAGTCGTCCCAAAGTGTATTAATAATAATATATTGAGACAAATTCATGGTCATCGACTGATAAATTACATATTATATTTTGGAAATACATACATAATCATATAGGTACATAATTTCACACCTAGACACAAAAGTGTTTGCCCTGCTTGGTAATAGAACCCTCCGGTTTTGCATTTAGGCGTACAGTTTGCATATTATTCGTTAAAACAGTATTAATTGTTTTCCATATTTTCATATATTATGCAATTTAAATTTGTGATTCAAATATTGGAATTATTACTATGGCTTAGTTCTAAAATGACTTTCCAAAAAACGTTACTCACGTCGTATATACAGTATATAAGAAATGCATTGTTTATTTTAAGATTACTTTATGTACTTTAATTGGCGCGCAAAAAGCGAACAGTGGGATTTATCAGCGGTTACAATGAGGTATGCGCGTAATGGACCTTTAAGGGCAATAATTATTTTTCCCGGGAACCCTCCTTAAAGGCATTTCGCTGCGGCGAGTCTAGTTTTAATTAGCAAAATCGAACGTCAATAATTCCGAATGTCCGCTTTAATGTGAGAAAACTGCGGACCCGCGGGCAGTGGACACTTCCACGTAAAGAATCGGAGATTGGTTACACTACAGACGCGCCAACTCATTTGTGGTTCGGCGGACGGAAAGGAGCGAGGGGCGCGGAGGGAAGAAAAGGTGAAACGGTCATGTTTTAATTATTTTTTAACCAATATTAGTGGACCTGTACCGTGTACCGGCCTAAATACCCCTCATAGTCACAGGGATTTAGGAAATACCTATTAAACATTTTTATAACATCTCTAAGGTGTGCAGGTTTCCTCACGATGTTTTCCTTCACCGTTGAGTTCTTCACAGTACCTACTGTTTTAAATAACATGTCGGGTGTAACAGTAGTGACACTAATATGTTGTACAGTATTAATGGTAAAAATCACATTCAGTATGTCAATCAGTGCATGATATTTAAAAGTATGTATCAGAAAATTAATCTACAATTCACATACTCGTAATATAACATCTTTATTCAAACTAAACGTGTTTTTTTTTTCGTTTCAGGTAATGCAACGCTACGTTCGGCACGATAGCTATTTGAGCACAATGTCGATGGAAGGCAGTAAGCCTCACAGCGACACGATACGTGTAGGCAGAGTAGTGTAAATTATTCTTTGTCGCCTCTGCGGCGCGTTGCGTTATCGCGTCGCGCGCATTCCCGCGCGTGCTCGTTTTTGTCGCGCAAACGCAACGATGACTCAAATATTTGCGTTTATTTATTATCTGTCTCCAAATCACCGCGGACCTTGTGACTGGGGGACAGATAAAAAACACGACTATTCTCTTTGTCAGAGGGAAAAAAAACGCGCGAACGAAATCGAGCTTTAAGTCGCTCGAAAGTTTTAAAGTGAGAAAGTTGCGTTTTCGATGAAACGGAACGCGATAGGTGTTTATTGTATGTTGGTTTTGGGAGCCGCCTGTAATGCTTTTGATTTGGGTACAGTAATGAGTATTTTGAGAATTAGGCATAGCGTGTACGGACTAGTCAGCTAACAAATTACATTAACGATGTTATAAAGATATATGTACGTATCAAAATAATTTAATATCTAAAACCAATGGTCCTTGGACCTACAAGAAACCCTTGTTCCTCTCGGGTATCGAACCCCCTGCGGGCTAAGCTACTGCAGTCTCTAACTACTGTACCAGCGCCATCCGTACGCGCTCGTGCAACATTAAATCGTTTTACCGGCATCCGACAGTGACTTTCGTATGCTAATCGTTATGAAAATTATACCTCTGTTGACACAATTCTGGACGACCTGTAAAGGTACAGGTATTGGTAGGTGTATTCAACCGTTTTCAGGGTTCACCCATTAGTTCGACGCGATGACGAAAGTGGTTGGCGTGCAACTTTCGAAAAAAACCTCATTGCGTCTCAACATACGAACTGGATCGGTTCAAGGAGGCCGACACTAATCGGTTGCCATGGCAACCGCTGTTAAGTCAGGTAGTCTCCGACTGTACTGTATAAGTAGTCGAATAGTAGGAGTATCTATCTATGCTATCTATCTATGCTATCTATCTATCTATCTATGCTACTCGTATATAAGTAGTATATCATTGGTTTATTAGCTCCCGGTTACCATACGGGTACTTAATTACCTAATTTGGAATCGGATAGCCGTGTATGAAATTATTTTAATTATTTAAGACAAAGACGTTTATTTGCACAAATATGGGTACATTTAAAGATGTTACAAAATTATTAGTTCAATCCATAGTTTACATTTTACGGCGTACAAATAAGAGGGATAATCCTATAAGTATAAATTATTTACCAGCACTTAG
>DWQT01003311.1:0-12675 GCA_018244895.1 Myscelus amystis hages | reverse complement strand
GTAATCGACCCCAGATAAGATTAGATTTCTATCTCAGGTCGACCACAGATGCGCCTCTACCCCTGAGGACTAAGCTGGAATGCCTCGAAAAGTATGTCTCCCTTTTCACACCTTTCAAACCAGAATATAGCAGCGCTTAACACTGCTGTTATAAGGCAGATATAGGTGTGCGGTGGTGGTGCTTTTAAGCAAATATTTAGCTCCACCAATCTGACTAAGACTAGTGAACTAAATGTTCAACATACATACGAACTGATACAGTTATGCTTGTGTAGGTTAGATAAAATTACATCCATTAAGTGAAACTGAACTCGACGCAGCGGGAACCTTGCTCGGTAACGCTCGGCTGGCCGCTAACACTTTAATAAACGCTTGCAATGAAAAAATCACGGCGCTCGTTTTTGTTTTTTCATTAGCGATATGTTTAAGATTCTATTTGCTAAATGATACCAAGTGTCAATTCCCGCAATGTCTTCTTTCATTATAAACTTAAACGAATGTACTGCGTCAAGAATTGGAATAATAAAATCCATAATTTATACAATAGCGATTTCATTGATTTTGTATATAAGTTTAAGTATTGTTGATATAATACATAGATTGTTGCTAAGTTTCCAGTTGTTAATTGTATACTGAATGTGGTTGATTTCGTCGCAATTTGAGAAACAGTAAAATATTGTCCTAACGAATTGTGATAATAATACGTTTTACGAGATAAATTGTCATTGTATAGGTGTTTGTGTTAAAATGTAATAAATTATCCAAAATGACGAAACATTTATAAATAGTACGTTGATATAAACACTAATAAAAGTTATAAGGAAATAGTAACGGAAATTCAATGCCGTTTGACGATATGTGACAAGGTTACAGTAACGATTGAGAATCAATCTTTCAACAGTGATATAATATTTGGTTCAAAGTTCAGCCAATATTAAATTTACACCTATTATATATTATATTAGTAATCATTTTAGCGACAGACTTAAATATATATGTACATACATATATGTATAGAATGATGCTTCAATGGTATTAAAGGCAAGTGGATGTTAATGTGAATTTATTCTGGAAATTATAAGACTTTTCTATTGCACTGTATGATAGATTTAAAAGTTTCTCGTTAACCAAAGCTTACAGTCGAATTTGCGGCAGTTAATCGCGGCACTATAAACTATAGTTATTTAAAGTAGGTACGATTTAAATGTAGAACAGACACGTGCTAATGTTGTTTAGACTTAAATAATGGACTGAATAACTCTACAATCTACAAGTAGGATTTGTTTCAATTAAATTTACACTCTACTGCAGTTTTAATAAGGTCGAAACTACAGTAAACGATTTATGAGCGAATTTAGTATTTCGCAAGAACTACTTTATCACTGTTGTGTTTGAAACGTTTTGTCTTGTCTTGTTCACAATTAAGTTTATTGTTTCGTAACCGTACATGGTCTAGTTATGACAAAGTTAATGGCAAATATTGTCTTAAATAATGACCATGTTGTTGTATGAACTTCCGCTAAGCCAGAACAACATAGGTGGCCGGTTCGTGACAAACAGTGGCGCAACCTCGATAAGCCGTATCATTAATTCGTAGTAAGGTAAAAAATCAATTAAGCACAATAAAAGTAATGACTGTTAATGCAATCGTAATTTAAGAGCCTAATGGTTAGAGTGTTTGTAAATATTTTGTATCGTTAAAATTGTAGCAGTTCTTATATAAGTGTCTTAATATAAATTGAAAAGTCAAGGTTATTCAAAAAACATAATTAAATATAATATTTCTTTCAAGGTCCAGTATGCATGTTATAATGTTCGTACAAAAAATCGAGATTATCATAATATGGTCGTGAAATTATAAACGATTTACCTAAGATCTATGTAAAACATTAAATAACGTGTGTGATTTTTTTGTTATACGAATAACGTGTTATCCAGTTAGCCGCCATTATTTAAGATAACAGTTAGCACAAAATTCTGTTGTAACCAACGCATTAACCGGAACAGTAACAATTTTTTTCTTGACAATATTCATTATTGTGCATTTTTACTTTACATTTTATGAGTTAACTGACTTGTTGTTTCAATGGTTATTGACCCCGACTGCAGAGCTGACCAAATTTTGGGTTCAATTCCCAACCAAAACATGCATTTTGAGAAGAGTGACTATTTGTTCTGTGTCTAAGAAAATTTGTTTAAAAATCACGCATTAAAAAAAATGATAAACGTATATAATTATCAGCTGTCTTGTTACCATGGTAACAGGTTTTAACTACTTTATTATCAAAAGGCTTGTAGCATTCCGAGATGTTATTTTTACGTTAACGCAAAAGAGTGCAAAGGCGCTGTCATAATGTGTTGCGCGAAGCATTTCCGAAACTATTTTCGGTTCGAGAGTCAAACTTACCTCATGCCGTCGAAGCCGTCGTCTGAGCCATTGATAGTGAGCACGGGCGCGCGCGCGTAAGCCTTAGCGACGCGTCGATTCTTCTCGAAAACTATCACTTTCGCCCAGATCTCGTCATCGATCTGTGTCCATTTGTCCAGCACTTCCTGAATGTGTTCCTGTTGGCAAAGATGAAGTTCATTTTAAAGATATTACAATTGTGTTTAGGTATACTCTTATAGCCCAACTTAAATGGAACTTACGTAGGTAAAAACAATATTTAAACTACTGCAATGAAACCCTTCAATAGAGTCTTGTTATTTAAAATATCTTAACGTATTTAGTTCGGAACCATCACGTGCATTTAAATCCAGTTTTAACAAAATGTAACTTTGATAATTTGGTTTTTCTAATACAATTGCACATATTGTATTTATGGACTTACATGCAATATTATCCATCCATGAATCGCTATTGAGCGCCGTACAGATAACGAATTTCCTACAACAACGACTAGCCATTCTGCAATCCGACTAATTTTACCAACTTTTACAAAACTGTGTTTAGGAAGCGACCGTTTATAATTTACTGCGACCTCGCTCTGACTGCAACACATACGTACGTAAAACCATTTTCTGTTTCATTCTTACAAAACTACGAGACCTTGGTACAGGGTGTTGTTAAAATGCGAGATTACCAAAGTTTAGATATTAATCCCGGTGTGGCAACCGCCCGCGTTGTCGCAACGGACGACATCGGACCGACGCGGCTGCAACCGCGTTCCGCTCTACTAACCGGGGCACTTCTTACTGACATGTGTGCCCTATGTTATGACTATACCCTGTAACACCTTGTAAAATTGTATATAATAATATGTTTATTTAGATTCCTGAGAAATCGCAGGGACATATTGGCAAATGAGCCCGTTCATTTGTGTTGTTAAATGCATTAAAAATTCAGATGTTTTACTTGAAATACACTGATCCTGTTAAAAATCTTTCAGACCTATATCATATTTTGTGTCACATTAAAAATGTTTTATTTCTTCTTATTAAACCCGTATTTACATTATTATGCAATTTTTACAGATCTGTTCATCTATAATCTAATAATAAGTACATATCAGTATATTATCAACACGAATACACGTAACTGTTGAGCCCTAATAGCCGTTTGATTCTTACGTACCGCTTGCGTCAGTGCTGCTAATCGCAACACGTTTCTTTCCGCGCCGTGGCGTCGATAGTGAATAACGCTTTCGGTTTTGTTTTATTGAGTTTTGAATCAAAAGAGTCATTTTACGCGCGTACGATGGGATTGTGATGAAAGCGTTCCGACCGGGGATTAGCGGAAGGGGGTCGACTCAACCCACGCACCGAGTAGACATTATCAACGCCGCGACATCATTGTACGTAATGGACAGTTCCCACCGAGTAAATAGAAGTGGTAAGCCTACTATATAATAAAACAGAGAACGCTAGTACTAGAGGGCACTGGTGAGAAAAATTACAATCCCAAGTGTGTGTACGCTGCCAACCCATATTTGCCAGTATAACGGAACGGCTTCAACCCATCCAACAATGAAACTAAAAAACAATATACCGGCCGAATTGAGAACGTCGTCATTTTTGAAGTCGTTCAAAAAGAGCTTATAATGACTTTATTGAATACTGAGTTGAAAACTGCTATAACGTTCACATCGGAAGTTGCAACTTCCTTAATAAAATAGCATATCAAAACGCGATTTTCATCTAATTTTAAATCTGTCAAACAATTTATCTCTCAGTAATTATAGTGATAACAAACACAAGCGATTACATTCATGTGAACGTTTTACATTTTGAGAATAAATATTTCCGATTTATTATTCAATGTCATTATAAAGAAATTACTTCTGAAATTGCTTTATATGTTCTAGAACTGAAATCTGATTGTTTACTACTATATCAGCGAAAAATGTAAATTGAGTAACCGAATCAGTGCACATCGCAACCATTGAATGATACAAAACATTCTACGTTCAAAAATGTATTCGTTTTGAATTCAGAAATGACGTCATAACCGCTAATGATAGCAACACGATCTTTTCGCGGCGAGGTTCCGGATAGTACTTTCGATTTTATCTGCAGGTGCTTTCAGTACGAAAGTAAGCCGATTACCGTTATTCTTGCGGCGTGAGCTCATGTTAGGGCTGATGGTATCTCCTCCGCTTCGTAAACATTTATTTGCTTTATGTTTTTCAATGAAAAAAATCATAAAATGATTTTAATGCGGAAATGAATATTTGGAAGCATTAGAAAAATAAGCAGTAAGCATATAGGATTTTGATTTCCTTCCTTAATTTTGGACAGTTTTATATCGAAAAATTAAAATAAAGAATTTAATAAATTTATACCGGCTGTTCGAACGTATCGAATATCAAAAATCTATTAATTCTCCTTATTTTCAAGTACAGTTTTAATAAAAAAGCAAATGGCAACCCTACTGAATTCGAAATACCATAAAAGTGACGTTCATAGATAGACGTATAATTTATAATATGGTCGTGACGCCATAGATGAAATGGAAATCAAGTGAAACTCACTTGTTATTTATATATTTAATAAAGCGGTTCACAGAAGTAACGTTAATTTTCTCATTTTAATACAAAACATTGAACACACCGGCCAATGCTGGCAATATTAAAGAAATATATTATTGCACTACAAAGTGGCGCCTCTATCGGTGAAAATTAGCAACTTCAGAATCTTCATGACAAAGTTATATATGGTTCACAAAGGTTTATTACAAGTTGAATAAATCGTGTTAACACACTCAATGCTCATAACGATGATACGGTACTATCTGTATATCAATCACATAAATATTCTAAATTTAAAACCCTTAATCATGAAGATGACTTCGCGACTTGCAAATTCATAAAACTTATCGTCTAAATGATAAGGCTAAAAGCCGACAGCCGACCCGGCAAACTTATTCAAACACAAACCGTAACAAATACCGGCTTTCTCTGCATTGAATCAACCTGATTGCGTTTCATCTCGGCGTATGACATGCACTGTGTCAATGGGGACCGATAAATATTTTCGCTAATACGCAATTCACAGCGCCATCTGCAATCTAGCGTCACATTGTTGATGTTCGTCACAAGATTCGTGAATAGGCTCGTTAGTGTCAGTACTTTTGTATTTCCTCGCGTGTTACTAGCTCTACTTGAATTAGGGCTGTCCTGTGTGCAATTTTTATAATCGCTTTTAAATATTGTGACGTTTTAAAACCAAGCGCAATGTTTATGTTACTTCTCTATTGTCATAGTGTCACTTCATTTATTTTATCTCTCGTGGCCATATTATTCGTATCTCACATTTATTGGAACACCATGTTCGATAATGCTTTTTGCAGTCGCTTAGGACTCCCCTACTCGGTATTCGGTTTAAAAACGGTTGTTTAGAATCTATCAATTCAATGAATTAGGGGTGTGCATAAAAAAATACAGCGTATTCGGTAAGTGCAATAATATTTCATAATTCTCTCCTGGTTTGTATCGCTTGGCAGCCCTGTGGCCGTCAGTCATGCTCGATCATTGTCCTGATTTATAGCATGTGCTTAAAGCATAATGTAGCCCTATGAAGGGCTAAGCTGGAGCGTTCGACATTTTTTTCGCACTACAATCGAATTGATCGATAAAAACTACTATCATCGCGCTACCGTGCCCTTAAATCGATAATACTCTCGCCAGACCATATTTAATTTTCATCGTTCAATGTTAAATGTACTCGTATTAAAATGGTATTACTAGACGTTATGAGCATATGCATCTAAAAATATGCAGACAAAATAGTTCAGTACCATTTTCTCCTGTATTCTCAAGCGATTTGTAATCGTTGTTGATAATCGAGTTTAAGTCCACGCAGACGATTTCAGATGTGAAGTTGAAGAACTATAGTTGTGTTTCAAGAAGAGGTTTTTCTCATTCAGTTTCAGTTGTAGTTATTCATGGTTAAAGCACTGAATAGGTACCTTCACTAGACCATAAGCAGCACCGCAGTAAGAACTGCGTATGTAAAAAAAATTAGTTATCAAAAAAAATATCTCCTGTCCCACAAAAGTAATTTTTCTCTTCTGTACAATAAAGAATTCATTTTCATTTTCAACGATAGAAGGCTTGTTGGTGATGTAAAGACATTGTTTCCGTGCACTGGAGTGGGTAATGAATAGTTATAAAAACTAGAGCAGCGTTTGCAAGGCTGACCACATGTCGATGCAGTTCCATATCTGAGTTCTAATATATCTATAATTATTCGTAACATGTAGCGTGTAGGATGCCTTATTAATATTGATTTGAAGCTATGAATTTTCCATTTTACATAGGACGAATATTAAGAAAATTGATATTCCTTTTAACCCATCGTACTGACTAATTCATACTCTCTTTATAAAAACACAAGTCAACAAGTTATAACCTTAATTATATTCTAGTTTAACAGAAACCAAAATGATAATTGAATACGCAATAAGAAAGTAAGCAATAGCTTACAGGATACATTTGTCGTTACGCGTGCATGTCCGATCATTCAATGACATAAAAAGAAAAATTCTAACACAGAAAATTACATATGTTGTATGACAAACACATATCTTCAAGTCATTGCGTTACATACTCAGAGGTAATAGTAGTTTTTAATTGCTGTTGTGAGCAATTATTGATATTATTATAGACACATTTCATAATAATATTGTATGTATAATGACGAAGAATATGACATAATGTGTGATGACGTCATAGTACAATAAAATTTAAATAGTACAGAACCCTGTTCAAACACTTGTTTTGACTTTACATTTTCACAAACTCCAAAGTTGTTCATACTAACGTTTGTTTTTTAAAGTATCATTCCTTTTTTTTAAAGAATATTATTTAATATATTTACAACGGAATGTGAACTTGATATATTAATACTGAATATCATTAAGGCCTCTAGTGGAATGGCTCCGCTGAGTAAAAAGGCTAGATTGTTAATTGACAGGCTAATCAAGCTAGTTCGCTGCTACATGTAAGACATTATTCAATTTTAAAAGAATTTTAATTTAATTTATAATGACGAAAATTCCGATGTATGACAGTATCGATTTTGAGTTAGGTATTCGACTAATTTAGAATGCCTTTCACTAAATCGATACGTTCACGTCTGATATTCTTATTTATAAACGAATATACTTAAAAACTAGGTCAACTGAACGTGTAAGTTGCCCGTGGGTGTTAGTTCTTTAAAAAATACAACTAAATTGCGGCTATTCGACACGTACCTATTGCTGCAATTATTATTCTCAAGACTATTACCAACACTAATATAGTTAAATTGGGGCGCAGTGAAATATTTGAAGTCCGGTTTTCGTTCACAAGGTTTGTCGTAAAAATTCTGCTTTTTATTTTCTTTTAATTGTCAGGGTTGAGAGCGTATAAGAGTTGTGTTTTAGAGGTTCTGTGGTAATGAATTTCAGTAATCCTTCTAAATTTGGCAGATTACACCATTTCTAAAAAAAAAAAAAAAACAGAACGTCGTCCATTCTAGTGTGAATGCGGCCTCATACCTAAATTTTGAATTTTATATGCTAATTCAAGTTTGCAAGTTATTAAAAATACGTATAAAAAAATAAACTAAAGAATATAATCTTGAGAACGAGTTTATAAAAAGTGTTTGAATGTTCTTAAGTTACAAGGGAAAAAAAGTTTTCAAAAACGTATTTTCGGTTATATTTTCGATGCCAAACTTTATTTTGAAACCAAACTTCGACATTCGAATGTTTGTCACCCGTTAGCCTTACCTTTTCGCGTGATACCTATTTTTTTTAAACCGGTCCAACATATAATATTTTTTTGGGTCGCTTACCTAAAAGTTTTTATTGCTATAATGTGACATTTTCGCGATAGCCAACTAATGGCGGATTTTGCCTTTCTGCTCTGAAATTCGGTGACGATTTTTCGGTAGTGGTTTGAAAGCCATTATGCGATATTCACAACAGGGCTGCACGACTGCAGGTAATATTAGTGCTGTTAAAGTGCAGTTAGTATGCTATTTGCACCATACGTGAAGCGGTTGTTAACGAGTTAACGGGAGATAGTCCATACCGTAAATCGCCTTTGGCTCAAATGTTCAAATAGAAAAATAACATTATATTTGTATTAGAAATGATCTTGTAAAAGTATTATCATCCGTGATACGACTTCTTTAAGGGTATTTGATCAAATTTTGACGTCTTAAAAGCTTTTAGAGATTTTTGTAACACAGTTTGTTCTGAGATTAACTATGTTAAAGGGTCCCTAAGTAGTTGGAAATGTAATCCGACATTAATACTACTTTTGGTCAAACGCGTCTTTGTCACTGAATCAATAACTTTGAACTGCCTACTCGATTGCTCCTCTTCAAATAATAATAAAGTTGAAAATAAAACCGTTTAAAATAAGAAAATCCGCTGTGAAGATAATTTAAAACTAAACTCGCCTGTGACAGGGCACCAAAAAGGCTGGCTACGTTTTGTTTATAAAACTATGTTATTACCAAGTAACTATAAAAAAAATGCATCTGCAATATATGGAGCTAGTTGCACTATTAGTAATAGCGATAGAATTCGAAGGAAAGCTTCTACTGTAGTGTATTCAAAGGCATCGCAGCTGTATGCATTATTCAAATACAACTAAAAACATTGAATACCGCATTCTTAGACTGATGTAACGCGGTACGCGATTATATGCCTTAATGTAATGTGTTTGAGTACAATATGATAATTGCACGCGATTTGAATGTTGCTCCACAAAGCAAATAACAGTTAAACAACGACCTTGCATGGTCAAGTTTCCGTAATGTGTGTTCTTGTGATAGAGTGATAAATAAATATGTATATAGGTTATTTTAAAATTGAATGTAAACTTTATTATAATAGCAATAAGTGTGAGAGATTCTCAGTACTTGAGTGAGTATGAGTACATTCATTCGACGTCCAGCGAATTGGTGTTCAACGAGACAAGATCTAAGTAATCAGTGTTTATTTTATTATGTTGATTTCAATTACACCCAATTAATAGCGTTGCTGCACGGTATAAGACATTAATGTTCCATGTCATGTCTTCATAGGCAGCTGTGTTTATATTCAAATGTGGGTCATATCCGGTCATAAGCCGTGGGTATATAAGCCTTCGCTAGCGTAAAATAAGGAAATCAATGGCAACAATGTAATTAAATCTAAGCACTATTGCAATGAAGTATTTCAAATGCAGAAGTTTTCAACTTTTCATCTTTTTATACGCAAGAACTGAGCTACTTAGTCATCAACGGTCACTTTCATTTGTTTTTTGCTGAAAAGAATATAAGATGTAATACATTTCAATATCGACCCGTGGTCGTGAAGGGAGATTGTGTGACAATTTTTGGGAAGATAAAGCGTCTGAGGATAAAAGCCAATTACATGAACTGAGATCTAATAGGCAAGTACTTGTGGAAACCGTTAAATGATATATGGAATTTACGAGCAAAAACCTTTAACAACAGCATGCAAAAACTAACATTACACACAACGTACTGTACTGTACATTGTGTGTAATATCCGCTTTCTAGCAATACTATCGTTTTCTTCATGAATCGAATAACGAATACGTGTTTTAAATAAATGAAATATCCAACAGACACATATATGAGAAGAACGCTGCATTGCTGTGTTAATTCCTATAAAGTAGCGGTTTGATCTCATGTTTGAGTGCGATGAAAAGAATTGTGACGTACGAGTATATTAGCAATTACGATTGAGATCACTCGCACTAAAAGTTCATTACATTGGTGGCAAATATTTTATTATATTATTCTGCGAAGTTTCAGTCTCTCCTATATGTAACTACATGGATCGGTTTAAGTGGAGTGGTTAAAAGAATTCTACCAGAATCCCTTTGAACGTGCAGAAGGTACAACATAAACACTGGTATATAGAAAAACTAAACGATACTGTACTAATTTTACAGTCCAGATAAACTGCATTAATTAACATTTGACGGGCTCAACGGCCCTGATTAGGAAAAGCCTCAGCTATAATATAGTGACTGAACATTTATCGCTTATCGCATTTCCGTTCATAGTAAGACAAGTAGATAAAGAAAGCGCGGCACTGGTTTCTATGTAATCTTTCCTTACTGCGATACATCGCCTTGTACGGCGAGCGAGCGCTTCCCGTTTGTATGAATACGAACTGTTGGAAAAAAAATTGTTGCGTAACTAAACGGCGACGGAATTAGACGCTTCGGATTGATTTATTAATGTCACATACAATGTCTCCATAATGCTCTTGCAGGTGTGTGAAGGCTGACAACTGGTGAGCGCGTCGCCTTAACTACTCATTAACAGAGAAGACAGCTGTCATACAAGAAAATGACAAAAAATGATAAACGCTCGTTACTGTTGGAAAAGCAGTCGAATTTCATCTGATGTGAACTGGTTTGTGAAATGTACAATTAGGTATGCTATGTATTCAATGATTAAGAGATAAATAGGAAGGAGAGAGTAATACTTTTTAAGTTTTGAACTGAAATAAACGAAAAGGTACGTCTTTATAAGTATATTTTTTTGTATAGGCTACCATTTGTTCGCAATGTTACCTGAAAGCAATGATGTGGCCTGTAATGTAGAAAGGTTTATCACAGAATGCTTATTCACTACGTTGAAAGGATAGGAAGCAAGCGGAGCACTCCATTTTCGCTTCATTCGTAATAAGAATATATAAACGTTCGAATATCAATAGGTTCAATGGACTAATAATATTTAGAGGTTATGAATATATGAAGGTAAAATTTAAAAATGTATTAATAGACATCTATATAACTGTGTTGAATTGTGTTTTTTGCATACCACTCAACGGTGGCTAAAGATTTTTATTCATAAAAACATTTACGCCACGGCAGGTAGGTACGAATCCTTTCGGGCGTCATTTAACCCGTCAACCGAGGGCCCAAACCCCCGCGGACTAGAGGTCAAAAATGCCAATGTCAATTCCATTTTCGTCCGGGCTTATCAGACCGTAGCCGTGATAAGTTTGAGTGCAATCCAATGCGACGTTGAGCGCTGATGGTGGAAGGAAATTATTGTTTTATTTTGACTTTATAATGTCAAAGTTCACGGATAACGTCAAACGTATGAAATAGGTTAGTAACATAGAATTACCTGTTTAAATGATATGATGAATGACGTCACAGTTGTATATTAATTGATATCCATGATAAATAAATTTAACACTTTCATCCAATAAAATTTCTCCTGTTGAATGCTTACTTAAAATATGTATGTTATATTATGTGCATTATGTAAGTTTTTGTTATCAAGATTTTAATGAAAAAAACTATACTTTTAAATTAATATGTAAATAAATTACGGCTTAACTTCATCAAAAAAAAAACATTTACTAAAAATACCTTACTGCTTGTATATAAAAAGACACGTGGGAATCATGGTAAAAAATGATATTATATTATTACAAAGATCATCAAATCCAAGTTTTGCATCGTAAAATACAAAATCAGAAACTGAATAACCATCAAATAATTTTAGGTACGATCGTATTTCGAAGTTAGTGATATCATACCAGCAGAATAATTGATGAAATCGACTAAGTTTCAAAGAGTTCTATAATGTTTATAGTAAATATTTAAACCACGTAGATATACACAGTGATATAATACGTTTTAATGGTTTGAGCACTAAGCTAGTACTTACATCGAATATTTCAAGGTTTGATTATTTTGACGCTGTGGCGCAATTCCTAAAACTAGTTTTCTATCAATGTGCAAATAACATTTTCCTATTGGCTAGTCAAGTGTGATAATTTATGCTGAATTAATTAGGAACCAGTTGGCAGCTTGTTCACGATTTTTGTTGACTAAATCGAGTCAGTCAACATTGCCTACACTGTTAAATTGATCATTTAATAAAATTTATTAATTTGTCGATATGTTGATTGATTGAAATATGCAATAAATAAAATTTATTTAATAAAAACATTCCAGAACTCGGACATATAGAAAACATCTATGCAATAGTAAATTATGTATTCTTTTTTCACCCCCTCTTTAATGGCTATTAAAAGTAAAGTGATGTATCGAAATAGGTATGTTTATTACGGTACTGTAAATCGCAAAACAAAGACAATAATTAGAACTGACTATCATTGAGCAACTATTTAAACATTGCACAGCTTGCGTAGTTTTAGCAAGTTATTTATATCTATGTATATCACACAGGTGTGACTACAGC
>DWQT01003310.1:0-12676 GCA_018244895.1 Myscelus amystis hages | reverse complement strand
ACCGTGGGGTAGTTGCCCCACGAGTCAGGCACGGGTAAAGAGGAAGTCCTCGATGCCCGAACTCCTCATGGCGCGTGCAACATCGTGGCATGAGATGAAGGAGATTGGAAGCGTCATTTCTCCTTATCGATATAACACTTTTCTATTAACTGTACTTAGTTATTGGAGATACCGCTATTACCAGTCAATTCCCATTACCCCGGTATCCCCCAAATATTATATTTCTATAAATATGGAGAGCGCGACGCAAGAAGAAGATGAATGTAGAAGAAGCATATCGGGTCTGTAAGGATATTTCACACTGTCTACCCCGTGAAATATCTGGCGTGATGCTATGATAATAACGGAATAGGAACCTGTTTAGTACTAACAACATTAACAAATAATAGTCTAGTACTGACAACTCTATTATTATTTAAGATAATAAAATTAATAGAATGATATTAGTGTCGTTGAAATTTGTCATAACAATGCTACCAACCTCAATAAAATAATTCAATTCTTACAAGAATTTATAGTGTCAGCTACTAGTTACTAGATGTCACTACTTGCTATTAAAAATTAGCTAGAGTTATTAATATTATCCGAAGTACAAGTTTACATAATTTGATAAGTTAATAAAATTGTGAATAATTTTCATAGTCATACTAAACAATAGAATTTGAGATATTAGAAACTTAAATATTATTATAATTCCTGCAAGACGTTAGTTAATAGATGTCGCTAACACAGCTAGTAGTTCACAATATTTCCGTTAAAATGCCGCAGCGCTGGTGTCTCACTCGTAATAAATGCAATAACGGGCCGAGCGAAACCGCTTTGACCCAAATCCAATATCGCACTGAAAAGTCCCGTTTATCTGCAAAAACAAAACAGTAAAAAACATCCCCAACCCATCTCACTTACAAGCCAATGAAGCGAGCAAATAAGCGAAAAATCCGCTTCAATGTGGAAAAAAAAGATAAATGGAGAAAAAAAGAGAAAAAGATAAATGGGAAAAAGGGAAAAAACGCGTCACTCGTGATATTCAGTCGCGCGACGAGTAATTGTAAAAGGTCGCGGGGAAGGGGGAAATGCGCAAACATTGTTTGGTTCCGTAGAGGTGCGCTGTAACAATAAATTATTTTCGTCGTTTAGTAAAATGTTTCATTGTAAGCAACACATATAGAGCGGAAGTGTATTCATCAAACATGAGACAAAGTTTATTGCTATCTGCAATATTTAACGTGTTTTATGGTTTATGTGATTACCGATTTTGATTTGACACAAATATTTTATACGACGACATTGTTTTGATGTTATTGCTTAAATTTTAACGTAAACTCAATTTCATTTATTGTGTAAAAACCTTAAATAGCCAGCCGAACGGTACCCTAGCACGGAAAAAACGCTCGCAAGGGGAAATGAAAACGGTTTTGATATTGAAAGGCTTTACAAAAAAACGCCGCACGCAGTCGATTGAGGGATTAGATTCGATTCTGCCTGTTCGTACGTCAACACTTGCCGTTTTATTAAACTCTTTTTGTCGTAGTTCATTTTGTTTTTGTCGGTTCTTGCGTATATCGTGTATAGGACGGGTGGAACATTTTAATATTCTCTCGAACCTTCTCTCGAAGAAAATTCATTTATTAAGCTGATAATAGCTGATCGGTTTGTTGAGTAGATAAATGTGTTGAAAGGTGTGTAAATTGACGAATACCTAATTTACACACATTTTTACAAATTACAGTTGATGAAATGTTTACTAAAATCAAATTAGATACTTATTTAAGCTAATAGGTATTGTGTCCATTCCTATCTAATCAGCGTAATAAAAATCTTAATAGTCTATAGTGTTTTGTATGTAGTTTAGTCTACTACTACTACTACTTTCCTATAAGAATGATCTTTAGTGTCTTATTTGAAATTTGATTATAAAAATGTCAATAGGTTTTAGCTACTCGATACTAGGTGGCGCTAGATCAATTGTTACGCAGCTGTAAAAATCCTAAACGAACTTCTTTTCAATCATTGTTACTAATAACCAAAAATGTCTACGTTTTTACTTCCTAAAAATTAAGACCTAGATAAAACGTTTAATAAACAGACATGCACTATGCATGCACGCTATATTATTATTGTAGATCGTATCATTAATTTCAATTTAGGTAACATTCGTGTGAAAAGTCAACCTATTCCAAAATTAATAATAAAAAGCACAAAAATCGTCAAAGTTTCAAAAGAATAAGAAACTGTTTTTTTTTTCTTAATATTTAAGGTGTTGTAATTAAAGATGTACATTTGTGGACGCTTCCTTATTTTGTGCGTATTTTTATTGTTCCTTATTTTGTTCTAAGTTACTTTACAGCAACGAAGTTTTCAACGAATAGTCTGCCATTGTCTGTTTAAGACAAAAAAAAATTACAAATTACGTCAATGTCCTTCCATTCCGAATTTACCCATTCACCGTTACCTATTATTCATGATATCACCGTATCTAATATCTTACGCAAAGTAACTTGAAGATACATGTCTGGAAAGGAAGAACTAATGACCAATACTTAATTTGGTGAAATACCTGTCTATCCTTATCAATTCCACTTATTATTTTCCTAGCATCTGATATAATACATTGTCATACTTCAGTTTATTATTTGTTGACAAAATGATTTTAAAAGTAGTCCTCTTTAATATTATCCAAAGTACAGGTTTCATATCAAAATATATGTATATCGAATTAAATAAAAAAATTAATGCGTCGTGCACACAAAGACATCCCATTTTAAAAGTCGCTCAGCCGTGGCTAATTCTTACCGTTATAAGCCGGCGGACTTCATAAAAACATTCCAAATTCCGTGGCGCACCTGATTTTCCTACGGGAAAAAAGGTAGCTTTTCACATGGCCGAGGAAGCCGGGGAAATGGGAACCGGGAAAATAATTAGGCGCCCGCCGTAACTCCGATACATTTCCATTAATATTAAAAACTTTAATGAAAAAAATATTAAAAGGATCCCCAGAATTTTATCCTTTTTTCCATTAGACGGACCATCGGGATAACGAAACGAGTGGAGACTCCATTCTAATTCAACATCCAATAACATATAATATTATGTATGTCTGTGTGTGAAAGGAATCTATTGTTACAGAACGCACATATAAAATAAAAGCAGATACAACAAACAATAGACAAATAGATTCCAAAATTGCTTTCAGTACTCAAATTGTTACATATTATTCTAATTTGAATTTAAAGGAATTCATAACAGCAGATAAGGAAAAAAAGTTAGTGACCTGGAAAAACTGTGTAGACGCTAGTTTTATAAAACTCGTGTGTGTAAAACTTCAGTTTTATAAAATCTTCCACCGGACACACGTCTTCTCTCATAGTGGGGGGATTTAAATCCTTGGATGCTGGCTGCAGATTGCAGCGCTGTATATTAGATAGAAAGAAAAAAATCTTTATTGACACACACAAACTGTGTGTCAATAAACTTTTCTTAACTAACTTTTCTTACTCTCCTACAGAGGATCTGTAAAAGAATTATTAATCCTGGCGGTCCTATTAAGGATAATGGAAAACTTTTATTGAATAATTTTATTGTCATTTCTTGATATGTGTGTGTTTCAAATTAATTAGACTTCGGGAAAGTGGTGAAAATGAAGCTCAAAAATTCCGATATACCCCAAGCGTATAACCATGTTTAAAAAAGCGAAAGGAAGCGTCTTAGCATTTGCTTTTTGTATAAATAATGACTACTCCACGGTTTCCTTAACCACGACGAAGGTACAGTCAGAAGCATAAAATAACACGCGGCGATGAAGACGGGAAATGTAATCCATTCGTTGCCATAGAAATGTATAATCCAGCGCGGAAAGAAATACTTAGCGAGTACTCGAGTTGAATTGAATATCGTGACTGAAGAGGATTGCGATTGGATCGGATGTAGCTGGATTGGTGAGTCGCTTGGATTGTTTTATACAATAATGGATTACGTGTTTGGATAAATATGAGTTCTATGTGATTTTTTTGTAGTTCTTTTTTAAGGTTCTGTTTACACATAAACGAATTCAAATTGAGAACAACACTGAACAGTGTAAGTACGAGCGTAGGTCTGATTCTGTTGTTAATGTTGACTGCTTTGGCGGGTGGTGTAGGTTCAAATCACAATGCACAAACATTTGTTATATGTAATATTTTTGTATGTGTACCAGCAGCAAAGTCGAGAATAGCCGGCGGTTTAGTAGCTATTATGAGTTATTGTTACTTAAAAAATTTTGAACGGATATAAAATTTGATGCCATTTTACGGAGCGCACAGTACGTTAGTCGCGGCCGAGCCTTTTCTTTTCATCGCAAAAATAAATATTTTAATCCGGGGAGTGCTTGAAGCCTCCGCCAATTACAAGGGCGGCCGCTGCTTGGGACTACCCCTGGCAGCCTTTGTTTCACATCCGGATACACTTTTATAAGTAGCCATCTTTACATACACAAATTCAACTTGATAATTTACACAACCATGTAAGGTTATACTGAAATATTTTACATGCGTTTCAATCCAAATTGCCACAAGGAACATCAACCCAAAGGTCTAGTTGAGGAGGTTTATGGTAAAGAAAAATTACTACTTTCATTAATTTGTTTTGAAATTATGGCAAAAAAATTCAACTCTTAATCTTATTTACACATAATGTGCAATTCTTGTGCCGCATGTGAAAACATTCGCTTGTTATTTTTTATAAATATAAATCCATTTAATATTGCCGCGGCGAGAATTTATATTCTCGTCAGCTGATATTTCATATTACGTCGGCAAAAAAATGGTAAAGTCTTACAGGCTATAATTGTATAAACGAAAAACGTGAAAACTCAAAGTAACTCATAATCAACTCGGCGAAATTTTCCAACGCGCGCTTTGTTAATGCGAAATTATCTGCAAAATTCACTTAGCGGCGCCCTTAAAAACTGGTAACAATGGCCACTCCCTCCGAGAGAAAAATGCTCTTAAACCACCCCCGACCCACCCTTCTCGGGTTCATTTTTGAGGACCGCTTTCTTTTACACCCCCAGCGCTAAGGGTTGATCACCTTTGAAGAGTATCTTTAGATTTCGCGCTCGGATGATTTTTACAAAGGGAAAATAAGATCTTTGAGATTTTAATATTATCATAAGGGTTGTTTTTGATAGTTAGTGAAGTGTGTGGAATTAGCATTGCTCGGGTTAGGTTGCTGATTTCAGTAAGGGTTGACTAGATCTAGTTTATCATGGGTGATTGGTTAGGAACAAATTAGGGTCCACTTGCCGTAATGGTCATTCTATTCCTAACCAAACAAACATATTATGTTACAAATTAATTTGTAATAATACATTTAATATTAATAGATCTTTCAAATTAATTATTTATGTTATCATCTGTTCTGTCGTTACAGTAATAAATTGGTTTCGATGTCAGCCACCCATTGAGTATATGAGTTCGAATCCTGGAAATATCGTGATTGCATACGCACTTAGACTATACTCTTTAATGAGGCGCGGTGAGGTCTGCCACTCAGCTCTTGGCCTGCAATATAGACCTCAGAGATCATTTTGAGAGAGCTAAATCTAGGATGTAGACTTAACTAATTACTGCCTATTCATATCCTCAATAAGTACAAATAACATGATTCATGTTATTTATTTTCACGTTAATACTCCAATAAGGTTTTTACTATATTCAAAGGGCTTATAAAAGCATTTTGTTGTAACATCACGCCACGTGCGTAATGGGGTAAGCTGAGACTGCCAGTGATAATCACATCGGCTATCAGTGCTCTCTCCCTGCCCAAGACCCAAGACCTAAGACGTAAGACCTTGTTATGGTATACCAATAAATACTAAGACCTAAGACCTAGGACCTAAGACTTAAGATCTTGGTATGGTATACTTATAAATACTAAGACCTAAGACCTAGGACCTAAGACTTAAGATCTTGGTATGGTATACTAATAAATACTAAGACCTAAGACCTAGGACCTAAGACTTAAGACCTTGGTATGGTATACTAATAAATAGAATACACAACAATGCGTGGTACATATGCGTACGTTTTAAAGCACTCCGCTTTTCGCATGTGATTTAAAGATGGGCGGTACATTTTTGTGATAAGGCAAATTTATAGAAGCGAGTCTTCGTAGCCGGAGGCTCGCTTTGTCTGCCGCCTGCCTCCATGGAGGCTGCTTAGTATGGAATAGGAGTATACTTACCATAGTATAAAACAAAGTCGCTTTTTCTTTCTGTCCCTATGTATGCGTAGATCTTTCAAACTACGCAACTGATTTTAATGCGGTTTCTTTTAAATTGATAGAGTGATTCAAGACGAAGGTTTCTATGTACGCAATATAATAATGCCCATTGTATAGTAGAGAAATACTGTTATTTTTGAGATTTCTAATGTGATGTCGTAACTAATAATTTTACGCGCGCGAAGCCGCGGGCAAAAGCTAGTAGATAAATAATTACTGAAAAAATGAGAGGTGTCAAGGGGCACCCGGATGGAACGAGGTTCCTTTCGATTAATTAGTCAAGGAATTGTTATAAATTAAATTAATTCTAGCAAAAAGTGTCGTGACAACTTTTCGTCTGAATTTTTTCCGTCTAGCCCGCTTCGCAACGCGCGATAACGAACTTCGTTCCAAAAAGAAAAACTAGTCCGTACGAGGCTGTCTGATTCCAAACTTAGTCATTTTATAGCTGTGTTACGGTAACTGGACAGCTGAAATCGTTACATTTTCACGGACACTACAAATTTAACCATTAGTATCTCCGGAAACCCTTGTGACATTGTTATAGTTAATCTTTAACCTTCATTAACTTACCGGTGAGAGCGTCTTGAATGTCGTAAGCGTACGAGTACTGAGGATTGGGATCGTATTCGTCGAGGGGCGCGGCGACCTTAGCCAAGGCGGGAACACCGTACGCCGGCCTGGCCACGGCTATGGCAGGCCTCGCCACGGCTAAGGGAGCGGCGTAGCCGAATGGCCTGGCGTAACCCAGCGGGGCAGCGTAAGGCACGCCACCGACCGCCCCGCGGCACACCATCAACAACGCAGCTACTATTACAAACTGGAAATCGATAGGGATATTAAATGACACACGAATGTAGATTGAGGTAAAGCCAGAGAGCTCTTAGAGCCATAAAATAACTATAAAATTGGCCTACAAATACACTATCTGTTACATATACATATGTATATATACGGGTATCATACACTACATATACGACTATGATACACATTACATAGAAATAAACATTTATTATAATAATTTTGCTACATCCATACACAATAATCTCTCGTTCTTATCACAAATATTTGTCCTGGGCGGGACTCGAACCCATAGCTTCGAAGACTAGACAGTCACTAAGACCATTATTTATTTTGTAAGTATCCACTTTTATGTAAAATAAGCATATAGTAACGTACAGAATTTAAATATTACGGACTCCATTACTTGTACTTATATACATTCTTTTAACTTATATATGAAACACAATTAAAAATATTGTTCGCTATCATACCTTCATTTCGGAACCTAAAGTTGGCTGTTGCACGATCGTTGTGCCTGTGACTGCTCGGGGGTGCAGACGTGGCTTTTATATACCTACGCCGGCTATCGGCGACACGTTATAAAACCCGCCCTAGAATACATTGCGATTTGTCACGGCCCTTTACCCTTTATCAGTTTCTTGAATTATTTATACGTCAAACAATATACCGGATTTTGTATTTATTATAATGCACACGTACTGCATGCATGCGACACCTCGCAATGGTTGAAATATTGTAGATGTGACCTCTAGTTGTTTAAGGCTTAAATAACATTTCTTTTATGGGGATAAATAATGTGTTCATTTGTAAAGCAAGCTAGCTAGATGTCTCTCCTTAGGGTACTGTGGATACTGGCGATACGACATTAATAGGTCTAACAAGTTTACTAACGTTTTATTAATTCGGTTATAAAATAACTCTTATCAGGACGCTATGGAAGCTTTAAACTGAATAGTTATTGCTTATTAAGTTGTTAATATGATAAGCTTTTATCTTTAAAGTAGGTTCAATAGTATTAAATTATCTATCGTGTTATTAAACGCGGATGCGGGAAAGCAGTGAGGATTTTTAATAGGTTCTAACGAGTGGATTTTTATAGACTAGTTAAGTAGTTATCATTAAGAATAACCATGAATGCATTTTGATACGAACGATGCTACGAAAGTTATGATGATGCAAGTTGTACATTACGCAGTTACGGCCCCTGATCAATTGAAGACGGTTAAGACTTTTGTATGTTAACTCTTGAAACAATTATTATTTTAAATTTTAATTACTATATATATAAAGCGTTATTGATACGTACATTTACAATTTGTTTATTATAATATGCCTAATCCTCGTTATTTCTGTTTACTCTGATCTTGTTTCTCTAAAGCCGAGCAGGTACCTATAGGTATAATTACATTATGTCGCTGGGAAGCTTAACATGTTAACTTTTTGGGTCACAGCTGCGCATTATTAGTGCATGTGTGATAGTAGACGCAGTGCGTGGGCATGTGTCTACTGCACTCTGAGATAATTCACAATACCAAGCCCATATTTAGTAGACTGGCCCACATCGACATTGTTAATACCTTTTTTACAAGATCGTAATATTTTGTAGAATACTATTTGGCACCATTTTTTTATCTTGCTTTTCAAGTCATAACTAAGACATGTATGTAAATCAAAAACAGGAATATTGTAATGTACTATTTCAGTGTAAATAAAAAACTACGTGCTTTGTTTTATCCATCTCTACCCAAGTTTTATGAAACCGTAGGTTGAATTAACAAATACTTATTTTCTTAATAACTCAGTATAAATCATCATCGTATTAATCATAATATTATTATGCTTTATCCCATTATATGAACAAATTGCTTATACGATGTTTGGCCAAATCAGTATAGCTCAAGGACATTGGATAAGGAAAACCTCCAGGCAAAACTAGATTAAAAGTAACCTCGAGGACAGTTTTACGCCTAATAGAAGCTTCCATGTCTGATGAACTTTGCATGTGGTAGCTATAAAATATAAAAAAAAATATATAGTGTAGCTTCCTTATCGAACGTTGAACTAATACCCCAAATTGACGTAGATATATTTTATTCAAGTATATGTTACGATTATATTATAAAGACAAATCGTTTAACGTATTAAAATTAAAATTCTTCTTGTACCTCTGTAATAAAGATTACCGTTTTATTACGTTAATTTTTTTTGGATCGGGCTTTATACAATTGAATTAATAGAAATTATAACTATCTAGCTTTTCCAAGCAATGTAGTAGGGAACAATATTAAGCTACACTTGTTAGTGTAGCTTAATATTGTTTAATATTAAGCTACACTTACTGGTGTATACTAATGTACTAGTAGTGTACTAGTAATTATTTCATTCCATTATTTACTAATAAGCACAATTTACCGCCTAAGATATTAAAATAGCACAAGGTTATAAACGCCAATATTTGCTGTTGTGCTAATTTTTTCCGTTAAAAATTTTGTTAGTAATAGGAAATTTCCTTTTTATATTCCTGTTTATAGTAATAATTTTACAAGTGCAAACAAGGTGTTAATAATGTGAAGTATTGTATTCTACAAATTTTTGATGTGGAAACAGGTTAACTTTTTTTATAGTCCGTGAATAGTGATAATTTTCCCCAATAGTTCGTATAATTTAAGATGAACGGTAAATAAGATATTGCTTATTCATATAATTTAAGATGTTGCCTAATTAACTATAGAATTACTATATTTCAAATTAATCTACACATTCATATTTTTTAAAGTTGAATTTCTAGTTATGGAAAAATCTACCACAAGAACAAAGAAAAACACATAACAGTCAGAACGTAAACAGCTGCTGGCAACAGTACGTTTGTGTTTATGAAACGTCACTTCATATTTCTTTTTCATGAAAATGTCTCATAATATTTAACAAACATAGTGCTTTGTTATGTGTTTGATAACGAGGAGATATAAGTTATTGAGTCAATAATCGAGAAAAATGGCAGATTTTGATGCAATTTATCCAGATGAGCCAGACAGTGAGGAGAATATAGAAGAAACGCATGTGACGTTAGTGCCCGATCCGATCGTCGTTCGCGGAGCTGGTAACATGACAGTGTAAGGTTTCATTTTATCAGCTGTTTATTATTTTACAAAAGATGCACTTTGTGAACATGTATTAGACTGCAATTATTTATCACATCACATCATTTCATTCGGAATTCTGGCAGTTCTTTGTCATGTCGCATACGACTTGTGGCATTGAACATTTTATAACGAGGACAATAACTGCAGCCAGTTTTTATATAAGCTTCACTCAATCTTATAAGCACAATAAAACATTGCTATAGTAATGTAACTTCTAATTTTAATTTTTTCCAAAACACATTTTTGAATTGACACAATGTTACTGAAGCTTTCAATTTATAAGGAAATAGGTATATTTGGGTATTTGGCGTACAGAGACCACATGTAGTCATCTTTAGATAACCTGATGACTTTTGAACTCGTAAAGTGTTGCATATCTGGAATTAACTATGAAATTAAATAATCCATGTGTAGATTGATATTGTTATTACTAACTATGCCAATATGTATATCTAAGGGGGAAAAATACTGTTATGTTATTGTTTACTCTTTTTATTTATAGCACAATATGTTTTTATTATTATATATTTCAACTGTGTAAGGAAAGTGTTATATTATAATACAAACCAGCAATGTAGCGACTGGCTTAACTGGAACATAGTTTTGTATACAACTCTGGTATTTTTTTACTCAAAATACTTAATATTAAAATTGATGACTCTGATATTCTTTGTTCTGCAAATACATAGAATTTAATAAATAGGTATAGTAACAATGATAAATTCTTATTCATCGGCTATCCTAAAATAATAGGTGATGAGGGTTAAAATTTACTGTGTTGTGCAGCTTAAGAATTGGTATTGGTAGAAACATTTTTTAATTAGGACAGCGGACTGGCATGTTAGAATCTGCTATGGTTTCACTTTTAATTATTCATATAATTTGGTTGTTATTCATTTCTATTAGATATCATAGATGTATTTTCACGTAGTGTTCAATCAGTTCCATCAATGTTCTATTTGATTTGATTCTTGGTATTTGGCCGAATAGTTTTCAATAATCAGCTGAATAGTGAATAATAAGGAAAGTGGCTGAGTTTGTTGAATACTGGATAACAGTTGTTGTGGTTGCGGCAATTCTTATTATCACTATTATGTATAATACTCAGTCTTGGCAATCAACCACCTGAATTGTTAATTATGAAAAATCAAATGTTATATTTATGTCCAAACAGAATTAGACTATTAAATTTTTATATGTTATCACTCGGTTTTCAAACTTTTCAGTAATGTTATCATCAAAGCAAAAATAATAGACAGTTGTTTTTAAATCCATGATACTAAATCACCAGCTTTAAAAATAGCTGTAGCTTTGGTTGGTATTTGAGCCTCCCATTCTGGGACTCTGGAGTTCAAATACTTTATGCTTTAACGTTAGCAAATTAGCATAATTAAATTAAATTCTACATAGTATAATGATAAAGGAAAACACTGTGAAGAAACCTGTGCACCATAAGACTTCTCATTAATATTCTCTAGTGTGTAAAGTCTGCCAGCTGGCACTTAGCAAACATTACCTTGAACATTCACGTAAGCGATCTTAAGGTTATAGTACAGTAATGAAGGGATTGGAAAAAGGGATGATTACTTATACCAATTTTATGTTTGGCAAGGTTGCTATATCATGGAGACAACCCGATCAATGAGTAAAAAGCAGTAATTGTACAGAAGCTATTTACTTTCTGTCTGTATGAAATTGTAGGTAATAATTGTGTGTGTAGATAAACTTGATATAAATTCCCATAGCTGTATAGTGATTTTCGTCATTTTTGCGCATACACATAAGTATTGAGATGAGATCTGTAATTTTTTTATATTATTCCATTAAATAATTAATAATGGCTTGCCTGTTTATAATATTCATAAAGCAAATGTCTTGTATGACTGAGCTGTACTCTTGGTCTTCATATAATATACTTAGGGCAGGCTGATCTGTATCGTGCGATAAATGGATTATAAGATTAACCTAATAGACCAGCACTTTCTTACTGTTTGTTAACATTACATCATCAATGATGAATGTATATTATATGAATAAAGAAATATTCATGGTAATGTCATCTAAGTATCTGCAGAGGCTATCTTAAGAGACTATGTGAATATCAAAAAGGTTTTTGAAATATTTGAATTGATTGCTTATATTGAATTTCATAAATTTAAATGAGAATAGTTATATTTATATTGTTGGATATATTTTCATATAAATCTCTAATACAAGTAAATAAAATTTGTAAAGTAAAAAGTGTTTGTATCACTCGCTAAAGCGGTGAAGGTAAACATTGTGAGGAAAATTGCACACCTCAAGGATGTTATAAGTTTGTATAATATTTTCTGAGGTGTGTGAAGTCTGCCAATCCGCATTAGGCCAGCGTGGTAGACTATGGTCTCAATGAGAGGAGACCCGGTCCAGCAGCGGACCATTAAAAAGGCGGAGGTAGAAGGTGGTAGAACCCTCTGTGGTTCGACTCCGGC
>DWQT01003309.1:0-12676 GCA_018244895.1 Myscelus amystis hages | reverse complement strand
TAATTTCTCATAACATTAAAGTTGTTTTAGCTTGGCGTAGTAGCCTTGTCTAGGTTATATTAGTAACTAGCTTCTCACTTGCAGCTCCGCTCGCGTGGACCATTTTGGTAAAATAAAATAATAATGTTATTTCTAGACTTCTGAAAGCTTATGGAGTAAATATTCTGTATTTATATATCTGAATTTATGTAATATGTTATGTAATATGGATATCTACATTCATCTTCATCAGCAATTAAAAGACGTTAGGTAAAGGTACAGGTAGGCAAATGAGGCCATTTTCAAACACTCACATACTTATTAGCAGGTAGACTGATTGGTACATCGATTGGTAGACCGATTTGGTAGATCGATTTGTAGACCGATTGGTAGATCGATCGGTAGACTGATTGGTCGATTGGTAGGTCGATCGGTAGACTGATTGGTCGATTGGTAGGTCGATTGGTGGACTGATTGGTAGATCGATTGGTAGTCCGATTGGTAGATCGATTGTATACAGATTGGTAGATCGATTGGTAGACCGATTGGTAGATCGATTGGTAGACTGATTAGTCGATTGGTGGACCGATTTGTAGATCGATTGGTAGATCGATTGGTAGACCGATCGGTAGATCGATTGGTAGACCGATTGTTAGACCGATTGGTAGACCGCTTGGTAGACCAATTGGTAGACCGATCGGTACGTCGATTGGTAGACCGATCGGTAGGTCGATTGGTAGACCGATTGGTTGATCGATTGGTAGATCGATTGGTATACCGATTGGTAGACCGATTGGTCTACCAATCGGTAGATTGATTAATGTACTCTGTAAGAGAAATCGAGAAATCAAGCTGCTATGAATTAAGCAGAATATGTAAAAAGGAATGTTAATTTTAAATTTTGTTACAGGAACATGCGACCACTACGACGCCGAGATAAAACTTGCTTTGAAAAGAATATGCAGGTGCAAGAGATGGAGAATAAAGACGTTAATAGTGTTAAACGTGTTGCCCGCAGTAACTATAGTTGATCTAAGACCTTAGAGCGGTAGTAATGCCACGACTGCTTATGTTGAGCCCTTCTTTATCTTCATTTCAATTCATGTGATGTCATTGGAGCACATTGTACGAGGTTAAAAATAATTTGAATAATTGTGTGCTTGCGAGATAAAATACGCAATACAATAATAGTTATTTTCTAGTTCAAGTTACATTCATATGAAGGTTATATTAGGTTTATAAAGCTAGGGATAAGATTTTTTATTTATTTTTTGAATGATAAATGATATATGGCAGAAAATAATGGATTTTCGGTTTCCGCACTGAGATATCTCTCTTGGAATGATACAGGCAGGGCGGTGATGAGTGAATCAGTCAAGAATTCCGTTTTAATATATTAGATTATATTACGAATAAAGTACGCTGCCTCAGTGTATGATAACAAACGACAGCAAAAGAAATTGTATGTAATGAGGATTAAAAGCCAACATTCTAGAACAATACATATATTGTTTTAACAGTTAAATGCATAGGTAATTATTCTCCAGTGAATTCTATCAACACAAAAGATAATATAATAGATAACGATTTTTTTGTTAATTACAAAGCATTTTCCTGCATGTAAAGTTGAAATTCAATTTCGTGGAAATGCTTGCATTTCAAAAAACATTATGGGTCGGACACAGGCGAGTCCTACATCAAATTATAATAAGTAATGTGCTGGACAGCGTGACACAATATTTAAAAGACATTGAAATAGTCTACTTGAATTCCGAGGCCATTCAAAATCTAAGGCAGAATTAGTTGGCATTTCCTCTGAACACCCAGAATAATGAAGTATTAATTGATGTACAGTAATTGCCCACAGTACACGTAGTTATAAAATTATATTAGTGACATGGATCCATTAAGTTTAGTTTTCCTCGTATGTTATTCATTTGCCTTAAATATGTTACCTGCCCTTTTTTATACATTAGTACGGCTTGTGTAATACACATATATTTGTATGGATAAAACCAGCGGGGAGACAGCAAACAGTTTGGCGACACTCACGCGAGCGTCAATTGGTAATCCATCTGAAGAATTAAATAGCCATCATAACGTTTGTAAATCACTCAGAGTGGACATTTTTTCATTTCACGACAAAATATATGCCACACACAATCAAATGCGACGAAGGTGATATCTACGTGCAATTAAGGGTGAAACTTCCCTATATTTCTTCATGGCTTGTGCTTGACGATTGTTATGATAAATGAAAAGATAATGGAAATAATGGTGGAAAGTCTTGCTCCCTAAATAATGTGTTAGTGAACCTGTAGATGGGGCTATTCTTTACCCGTTTTCTTTTTTCTTCGCCTCGAAGGATTTGGATCCTTAACCCAATACATTTGTATGTATCTTGTATAGTAGATCATGTTTGCAATTTTTTTACTTCGGCGCGAGGTACAATTCAAATTAATTTATTCACCAGAATAAAAATTATTGTAAACACACATAGTATAACACAAAATTTAATAAAACATAAAAAAAAACAGTATTACTTTGCCAGACGAAAACGAATACATAGCTTTGTGTACTTAAATATTCATTAACAATATCTTTGAAGGGTCACACCAGTATTGAATAATTAAATTTTTATTATAGTGCACCAAGCTTCAAGTCACATGTAATAAGTCGAATGTTGTTTTCTATAATTTAAAGACGTCGTGACCAATTTCGAATCGGGCACACTCGTGTCGCGGTCAAAGTCACGTTGTGACGGATGCGTGCAGTCACTCACTTGCCATATTTGAAGTGTGTGAAGCCTTCATTGTCTGTAGCGTTGACAAAACGTGTGAAATACCATACCGCCGTCTGGATCTGCCAGTTGGTTATGTAACTGGCATTTGATAGCGGTACGCTTATTTCACAGTTATGTTAATTTTACAGATCTTGGTCCTTTAGAATCGAGAATCGTACAATTTCGTTCATAGAATATCGTATGTCAAGGTGAGAAGATTGACATGATGTGTCAAAATTCATTGTATCATTATATTATCATAGGGTCATGCTACTTACGTCAACTTAGTAAGTAATAATCCCCCACACGTAGATACGAGTATCTTGGTGCAATATATTTTTTCCAGTATCCGTCCGCATATCTCATCTATATCCAATATTGCTTGGAAATTTATTACATAAGTACTTATTTATGTATGTATTGTAAATTTAAATCATTGTTAGGTACTACATTACCTAGTTACCTACATTACTACATTACTCCCTACATTAATATTTTCAGTGTAATTAATCTGTACTATATTCTATATGATGAAAACCAAAGATATATTTCAAGGGTTCAAAGAACGAAAATGAATATGCTATTATGGGGTTTTTATTTGGTTGTTTTGTATATTGCTGAATAAAGCAACAGTGTTTATGTTTCATTAAGAGCTGACGTCTATTGCCACTGAATCACTAAGTGGATAATACTTGGATATTAATCTAAAAGCATGTCTACTCTGCGAACTATTTTATATAATAATATGAGATAATACCAATCAAGCTGATATAGATACCTACTAAATATTTTTTGATAACGGATTTCTTTATTACTTTACTAAGCGATTATTACAAATATTACATCCTTTACGTGCGTAGTTGTATATTATTTAACAAATTAATAAATGTATGAAACGTAGAAATGTAGAAACGAAAGAATTTTTTGGGGAAAAAAATGCCATTGGAAAACCTTCGTCTCTGCTTACTAGTGAGTGATGTAACGAATATTCGCGTTCGCATTCTTGCGAATGTTAAAAAAATAACATTCGGTACATCACTACTGCTTACATAATGTCTGTTTAAGTTTCTTTACTTATGTAAGTTTTAAGAGATATTCTAATAATATAATATGTGAAATGTATCCATGTAACGCATGAGTTTCATACGGTTATTGTCATCAGGTCAGATTATACTTGTTTATCGTCATTGCAATCATTGCAACGCATTCTTGACACACTGCGTATACGTCACCTTTCTATGAAATTAGATCGCGGTCACACACGGAAGGATATGTGACTGATTGTTATAAGAAATCATTTACACATAAGCAGTCTGTTCCGCTGAACAATATTGAGTTAATATCCTGTTGAAAATGAAACTTAGAACCTAATATGTAATCGGTAACAATATGTATTTATTATTCCTATACGTTAAATCCTAAGTTTTTTTTTTAAATCAGGTTTACTAAAGTGTTGGTAAATTCATGTTTACCACTACAGAAAGTAATATTTAAGTTTAAAAATGGTATATAGGTAACTCCTAATTTGAAAGTTACGTACCAGAATTTAAATCTTAGGAACCGTTAACGCTGAACTATTGCTTACTACTCGTACACATTGTAACACGGTGTCCATATAAAGTTTTGCTACATCCAACAGAAGCGTTAATATGAAAGTGTATAGGTGAAATAGGCGTGCGGAACGAAACAAACAACGAGCAAAAGGAATTTACCTACACGTGACAACTATGCCAAAACTTATATAGAACAAAGTTCTAGATACTTGAGGCGAGTATCAAATACCTCTCGGGATTAAGTTCTAACGCTGTCTCTTATTGTCTGCTCCTCTGGATCGCAGGTGGAATGAGTGGAATGTAGACGACTGGATTAATAGAGGGAGGGATCATTTACGGTTCCGGCTGGCTCGATTATTTCCGGGAAATCGATATTTGGGAAAGTACTTACTTGTTCAGAAAGAAGTTTATATTTATTTTTTGACAACCTGGCAATCTATTATTCTAAATTCGATTTCTATTTATTTTTAAATATTATTTAAGAACCATGACATTTTTTATACAAGAATATTTTGTGTCATTCGAATAAAGCAAATCAGCAGAACAACACATTTCCACGTACCGACAATCAACCCGAACATCCTGAACACTACTTGTGTATGAGAAAAGCAAAAATTTCTCCGTAACCCGATTAAGTATGTTATAAACAAAATAGTAGAGGTTAAGTTAAACTTTGAAAAGTTAAAAGTAGTTAAATAAGAATTAAAAATTAAAGGGTTATAATTATAGTTAACTAACTTAAACTTTAAGTAAGTAACGTAAGTAAATTTAAATTTTTTGGTAAAAAATCCCTATATTTGAGCTCCACAACCACGAGACTTCAAGTTTAATCCTTATAACTATCCGCAAAGTTAGCTGAGCTCTATGAGTAAGTGAGCGTCTAGACAGCGCTCTGGGGACCTTAAACGCTGGATCTTCGCAAGAACTAAGCCACCTATGACTACTTAAAAGTTAAACACAGCTTTAAGTATACTATTCAACTGAAATTATGCTATGTTAATCGGTCGACAAAAGTAGTCAATGTCATACATATAGTAAGTAAGTACGTATAGGAAAGTATAAATATAGTTACAAATATATAAAATTGAAGTGTCCGTCTGTGAATTGAAAATAAATATTTTTTAGTATTTCAAGTTATTTTCGTGATACCAAGATATAAAGAAGATTTAAAAAAATATCTGTGGGGCAAATTGGGCATATTTTTCCACCCCGTAACACCGCGGGGTACAGTTAGGTAAGTTAAAAATAAAAAAATGTGTAAGACATTCGTATTTAAAAGTTCGCATAAAGCTGCCGAAACCCACGAAGGAAATTTTCACCGCGTTTTACATAACTTCGTGTTTAACTTTCGTTTTTGTAGCGTGCAATGCTAATTGCATGTAAATATTCGAGCTTCCAATCCTAATGAGTTTCCCCTAATTCCATGTACAAAGGCATCTCTGAAGCTTCGTCTAAACAAAGGCAGCTCCGCTAAACCGAAAGAAATTTAATCAAATACGCATTTCTTCATTGTGTGTTGACGATAATAACCCACAAAGCGCCACATGGCAAGCGCACTCGCTCACTCACGGGTGGTGGATTGTATCGAAATTTAGCAGTCGAGCGCGCGTGGTCGCCGGCGGCGAGCGTGCCGATTGTTGAGCGTTCTCATATTGTTTATTTTCGTTTACGAAACCTTTGTATGTAAACTACAAAACGAACAGTTATTAACAGACGAAAAATAATCAACTAAATATTCTGTCTAATATCGTGCAGTTGTTTGTTTTAACATCCAATTTAGTTGTAATAATTTCTAGCGGTATCAGTTGCGATTGTGGATACGAAATTAATGACCGTTTCGGTGTGAATCCTGAAGTTCTGTTGAGTGTTTTCAGTGCAAGCAGTGGGATGTCTATCTCTTTCTGTGGTGCTGGACGAAAGGGAAAGGAAGTTGTTTTGTTTTCATGATTTCCTTGGCTCAAACTAGAGCGAGTTAAGAAAATGTAAGTTGATGCACGTTTTATTTCCATGTTTGATTATGTTGTATTCTGTCAATGCTATTTATTAATTACTACGCAATGGTTATACAGAAGTTTGGGTAACAAGCAATACAGCGACTGTGTTTGACAGCCCACGATTGTGTAACAAAGTGCTGGTCGCTATAAAATGATAACGAAACTTTTAAAATGAAGCTTTGGGTGGGAAAGATAAAACGCGTCCGTCGACAGTGTGCCTAAGTTATACAGTAATTATAATTGCTTTCAGTTAATAAATTGCATTATCGATAATGAATGCCTTGTTGTTTGTACAGTGTAAGCCTACGTTTACATCTTATTGCCCAACAGTCACTGTAGGCCTGATTTATTGTAAGTAGGTACTAAAAGCTGTAAAGCACAATTTTTTTTATTTAGGGTTTTCTTCAATTGAAAGATATAAGTTTTTAGTTGCCATTGATTACAAATCGACGATATATACTAACATTGACGACGGCTAAGTGGTAAAAGCTTTGTAAAACGATCACTGTTATTTCGAGGTTCTGTGTTCGATTCCCAGCAGGTATAACATAAAAACAAAAATTACGATTAACAAAAACTTTTAGGAAACACATGACTAATATCATTTACAATCGATTCGCAAAGTAAGAACTTATTCATGGCTACTAAACGAAGGTTCTTACACATAGTCTTAATGTTGTTGCTGCCAGTTTGCAAACTGAAAAACACTTACACCACCACTCCTGGTCCATACATGGGTGCAATGATGTTTTCAATGTGAAACCATAAAATATCGTAAAACTATGATTTCAAGTTTATATTTTTAAATAGGTAACTGGCCTTTGGTTCTTACTGTCGAAAAAAGTTTTGTCATCTTTATACCACGGTAACATTTACCCCTCCCTTCGTTACATAGCAACGCCGCCCCTATATTTATTATCTTCCCCAAAGTGTACAGAACCAGAGTATTTGCTCAAACAATATCCTTATTCATTCTTTATTGAAACATTACTGATATAATTTCTGAATAAAATTAATATATTATACTTATTCGTAATAATTATATAAAATTGTTTGCTATGATAATTTCTTGATACTTATGACTGAAGATGAGCAGTTTTATCTGAGCTTGTCAAAAAGAATACATTTAAGGACATCTTTATTAAAAGTTGTCATACTTGCTCATCTATCACTATGGGTACCCTTGACCTGACCTCACAGTACCTACATACGTCTGCGATTTGGTAGAAATAATGTACCCCTTATTTATGAAGAATTTTGAAAGTAAAAGAGGCGAAACAATTTCGTCAAGTCCGACGCTGATGAAAATCCTTACACCATCTCAGCCAAGCCCATTAAAAAAAACTTGATAACATTTATAGTATATGCATAGGTATAATTAAGACATTTATTGAATTCACAATGTGTACAGAACTGTCTTTATCATATCTTTTTGAATACCGATTGATTATTGTTAACCACATTACCATAAAATATAGTGTGTATAGATTTGTGCCTAACCGGTTGGCGATCTGGCGTGATGGAATAATAATTATAGCTTTCAATAGGACATTCCAACAACCATGGGTTGTCTGATACCACGTGTTCACAGCAACAATAGGAAAATTTCGAATAGGATTAAATAACAGTACTTGTTCCTTAAAATGATAGCCAATTCTGTAGTCCACTTACCGCACTATAACTATGTATGTTATAAATGAACACGGCCCAGCCATAAAGTTGACGAAAAGGGAGCGTTTATCTCCAAACACTTGTTTCCCCTGCGGGCTGCTCTTAGTGGCAATTAAAATACTACTAAAAAGTAACGCTTACATGCTTTAACACCACATTTTTAATATGTAAATTCTCCATTTTCTTACAGTTTGGTAACATATGCAGTGTTAGTGATAAAAAAAAGTCCGTTTAGTATTAGAAACTACCAACAGGAAAATAAATGATGTGTAAGTGTATGATGATATCTATAAACATTGTATTATTACAATACATATAAATTTTTTACTTTATTCCATAATATAATTATAATTTTTTTGGGATTCTGCGTTATTTTCTGGAAGAAAAATCTCGCGAATATACACTTTTTTATTTCTTTCCTTCTGATTCCATGCCGTCTGATTCCAAATTGGACAGAGTTCATACTTTGACAACGAGACAGGTCATTGACAAACATGTATAAATCATCATCAAATAATCATGGATAATTGAACACTCGAATGCAAACACAATAATTTATCCTGAATGGGAATCGAATCCACAACCCCAGATAACCAGATTATTCGCTAACCACTGGTCTAACGTAATCTCTAAACTCTAAGCGGTGCATTATATCAAAGCATTAGGTACGTTAGAGTGTCAAACGTACGTCAAAAGCATACCCATTACCAAAACTATTAGAAATACGCTCTGCAATACGAAATAATTAATTTCCTTAATTAATTCCGATGCTTGGACAGGAAACAATAATGTTTTGAATACATCATTGTTGCTTCTATAGTAACAAATGAAGATTTATGTAAAGATGCCTTTCAAGTGTTATCTGGAGAATATAATTTTATACATAAATTTTACTATCTAAGGTAATGCTTTATGAAGAGCAATATTTTATACGACTTGTTTGAGGTCTTGTTGTGAATGGATCCACTGTTGATTTCCTTGTAATGATACGTTTAAATACAATATGTCATCTTAATATACTTGAGACATTTTGTTAAGTAGACGAAAAAAAACCACGGGATAATTTTGCAATGGTCAATTTTTTTTTGTAATCTCATTAGAAGTTTTGTTGGTGTAGGTCAACATCGTCAGCGCAATTTACAGAAAACACGTTTGACACATTGGCGACGTAACTAATGTAGTTTGTATTGTCAGTGTAATCAGGTAACATTTATCAACGGTTATCTCTTTGTTGCAGAAAATCGCTTCAATATCTTGTACCGTATACAAGAATATTATAAGTGTAGAATAAACAAGCGCGCCGCCCACGACGCGCGATAAAGCAACTTCCCGTCCACAGAGAAATTATTCTGGCACACGGTAACCGGAAACATGCCGATAATGTACTTTATGCGCTGAACTGAACAGGGTAAAGGAGGAAACTGCTCAAATCATCCACCAACTAACATGTCTAGATGACCGTTAGTTTCTTCACACGAACGCAGCCACAATAGCACGAATGAGATATGTAGCGAGTGTGTAGCGATAGAATACAGACGGACAGAGCACTATCTGACATGGGTCACAAAAAAACCGCCCCAGACGAAACATTAACAACCTACGAACAAAATTTGTATGTCCAAAATATAGAAATAAATATGGCGATTAATTCTGATAAACTACCAGAAATAAACGAAACGACTGATTTAGATAGATATAGATTAACGAACGACAAAAAATCCGGATGCCAAAACGATTTCCAATCGCGATGTTCGGTGCCGATATCGTATGGGTTGCATAAGAAAGAGGACGAATACGGAAAGGAATCGATTGTCGGGAGGAGGGCGCAGGTCGACGTATATGGCTGGTCAAGGCGAGCCGCTGATTTGAAATGTAAATGCGCGCAGGATTCGCGGCAGTGTATGGATGCGGTCGGGAGGATAATAAATGTGCGTGTGCCGACCGCCGTCGCTGTGATAGGACTCTTGTTAATGTTGGTGACGACGAGTGCGGCGGCGCCGACCAGATCTCGACTAGGACGCAGTACGCATCACGAGGCAGCCGTAAGTTCAATTTTCTTTTTTATTGGTCGCTTCTCATTCAACTTACCCTACTATCATAATCATATTAAGGTACATAATTTCTATTCTATAGGCGTCATTTGTGATGCGACTCGCATTATAAGCAGCAAACGCGCCCCGTCGACGAACGTATACCGTCTCGTCTGGCCCTTGCCGGAAACTGAGAGCATTATTCCATTGTGCGCTATCTAAATCCATATCAGTTGAGCCCAGCATTGTTGTTCCCTAACCATTTTTCTCTGTTTGCCTTAAATAGATATGTCCGAGGTTTACTTTATGCAAAACAAAATAAGAAGCGTTGAGAGCGCTGTAAACAGAATTTATTTATCTACATAAATTACGACGGAGCGTGCGTGGGTGCGCGAGTGCGTGTATGGGGTGAAATAATGGGAGCATTTAATTTTTTTTGTACAACCTCGGCTCTTTATTTTAAATTGCATTAATTTAGTACACATGAGGTGAACCAATCTTTATCCACATTGAATAGAGCGTCTTCCTTTTATCCGTGAAATGTTCGATTCAGTCTTAAAAGGGGCCGTTATCTTCTGACGGATTAACGACCATTTTAAGGCGTATTTCTAGAGTGCAAGTAATACAGCGACAAAAAGCTGGCGTGGCGTATTAGATTACTGGCACTGACAGACGGACGGACGGTTTGTGTGGAGATTAATGGGCCAAGTGACGATCGAGTGGGAGGCGTTCCCTTAACGTCTTCTAATACTCCATAAGTCGGAACGATATCCCATCCGTTTATTACTGGCGAAAAATCTTACGAAAATTTCCTATTATCAGCGCTTATTCTTCAAATTATTTATTAATGCTTAAAGCTTTATTCTGAAATCAAATAAATTCCCTGAGTAGAAAAAATACAATGTGTCATTTAATGGACTAACCGGCAAACGAAAAGTAAACGTTGTACGTACACACAAACTTATACAGTTTAGAGGAAAAAGTTTTGAGATCGGAATCGTAGTTGAACCCAATTTGATTAAAGTTCAAACACGGCGCGGCCGCGATGGTAGCCAGCTTCCTGCGCCGGCGCAACTAGGTCGTGTTTGTGTTAACGAGTTATGATTATGAGTGATAACTGGACCATCGCGATGTAATGTGCATCCATTCATCATTGTAAATATAGTAGGTACTCATGTAACATATGATTTACACTGCATATTATGTAATTAACACATTGTTTTTTTAATTTGTTTGTGTAGGTTACAATGTCAACGTATAACATTCAATCTGATTGGTGTTATAAAATATTTGTCTAATTTAGAGAGCAACTATAATAATAATATCTTAGGACATTTCCACACACGGCTATCTGATTCCAAAGTAGGCAATTTAATGCCTGTGTTTAACTATATAAACCTATTTCTAACCGATGTTGTATTTTGTGAGAATGCGGATACTCGTAGCATAATCTCCTGTCCTGTCAAATTGAGTCGAGGAAAGGGTTCATCCGTTTTATTTATCTATTTATACAATCTTATTGTCACTGAAATGTTTTTTAAGGATCCAAAAATTAAAACTAACTAGGACTGAACTTCTACCTACTTGTCACAGATACGGTTTAGGCCCATGGACTGAGTTGTCACTTATCTGTCTCGTAACGTAACGTACGTAAGGTAGACATACTCGTACCTACAATATTCGCCTAATTAAACCAGAACAGTGTTAGCCAGCGACAAAAATACGTTAAATAAAAAAGGTCAATAAACTAAATCTTTTACCGACTTATAATATTTAATATTTCTCACTGGTTTCATCAACTTGATGTTCATTCAGTACGTATCTTGTAATGCGTTTGAATTCGAGCTCGATATTGAACACGCCTAATACAATATTCATGAATGATATTAGTAATCTCATTTGCGGATTGGGGTGGGAGAAAAATAAAAGTGCCAGTACCATTGGAGCCTGTTTGGATTACAGAATATTGTGAATCTATTCAATATACAATTTGTTATGGTTTCTATTAATGTCAAATATAGGTAATACTAATTAAAATGCAATAGTTTTATAATTCGAAACTAAATAGAGTCAGATAGAGTCAAAATATGCTTTGCTTCACTCATAATGTGTAAGAATAGACATGGTTAAATTGTTTACTTCAGATGAATAGAGTATCTGATGCGTCTTGATCCTCTAATGTAGGTTGGCGGAGTTGTTCCGTGTCATGGCGGTGTATTGATTTGTAATTATTATTATTAATCGTTTTCCTACTAGTTGGGTCACAATTGCAAGCGTGTACTCGTATTGGTATAAAGTGGTCAATTACACTACATTCACTTTCCTGTCCCATAAGTTATTGGCGCGTAGGCGATGCTGTGATCCAACCTCTTTCATCGTTTCCCTTTCGTTTCAAACGATTGCGATATAACTCACTGTTACTAGTAATAAACGCTTATGTAAGTGGATGCTATCTTATCAATCATTTGCAGTCTTCGTTTATACCATATTTTTGTATTATCATGGAAGTAGCTAATCAGCATAGCCTAAGTTAATGTGTGATGCTGATTAGAAATTGTTGAAAATACTAAGTTGAAATGATTCGTGTCTTAAGCCGGTTCAGACTACGACACTATACACCGTACACTCAGTGTATACATCGAATGTCTCTGTATGAACACGAGTGTC
>DWQT01003308.1:0-12676 GCA_018244895.1 Myscelus amystis hages | reverse complement strand
GCTTAATGAAAGTCATTTTTCAGTCATCATACTTCGGCTTTGTGCGCCCTTCAGGCTATAATAGACCGGGAGAAAAAAGCCGGCGAAAAAAAAACTCCCAGCACTCTTTTAAATAACAAAATATGCCATGTTGCAGTATGGCTTTACTCCGAGAAAGAGCACACGTGACAGCAATCGTGTGTCAATATCAGCCCGCTGCCATCTGCTTACAAACTGAGTTCTAATACTATTACATGGTTTAGAGTACAAGTTTAGAGACAGCCTGGTGAAACGACAGCCTGGTGATTCAAAATCTGAAACCGGCGTGTATGTATGAAAAGAATGATCGATATAAAGCACGTCAGGTCTGTAAAGATAGATAGATGCATTTGGTGCTTACTGCCTGCCCCATTAGGAACCTGTCGTGATGATGGTAATTATTGTAACCGCCTTTTTTGGTACTTTCTGCCCATACCTCAAATGGAACTGATCGACTTTATTCTTGAATTACTTTTGCAATTATTTGATATAGAATATAATTAACACATTATCAATGATAAAGATATTGTAAGTTTAATAAAAACTTAATCTGTAGCTTAGATATGGCAATATTTTACTCCACAAATGAATTCATTGTAAGTGCTATTTAAATATGGATGTTCGCGTAGACAAATGAGGTTAGTCCCAGACATGTTACGTAATACCGTAATACCGTAAGTAAAGAATCTTTATATCCGCGATCAGAAAATTTTAATCAAGGGATGGAACCATCCAACTTTTGGGTTAATGTATGCCAACCAGTGTCTTAGTCTTACATTAACTTTGAGAAACTTCGTCATTAGTATGAAGCGGAAAAGTTTGAACTCCACACGTTTCCAAGTTTCCGTTTAATGCACGGAAATTAAATTCTTTGTATTTATGGTTTAGAGGAAACTGCAGTGAATATTTTTCTATAACCATTGTTCTGAATACTCATAACAAAATAAACTGAGCATTACAACAGTTCAATATTTTTAGCATTTCAGTATTCATAATAAACTTTGTGCCCAGCAGTGGTATGCAAGAAAAGGTTACTACTCGTAAATCTACCGTTCTGAATTACTCTTTTCATTCTCTCTCACTCCTTTGCACAGATTTAAACACAATTAATGACACTTTTATTGCAACTACCCTCCAACTCAAGGGTAGGCGCCTATTACTTCGCTGAACTAATCGCTTGTAGAATTTGTGTAATAATAATAATCTACCAAATAGTCATCTTTAGTAATCTTACACGAAAAGTATATGTAGAATGCACAAATTAATTTTAAGTTTGCACCCAATTCAATTAATACGCTTAATATATACTATGTGTGCGTTAATGATATAATCAATATACAGGTCACAAGCTGTCCCAGTTGAGTTAATTACATTCACACATTACTTAGCGGGAATCTATGTGACTAAATTAAACTTAATTTAATTTGCAACATTCCCCGAATATGACATAATATGATGATGGGTAGCATACATCTCGATAAAGCTTGCAATCATTTTTTGGTCGATCCTAGTTTTGTTTTATTGCTGGATACCAGACACTCAAGGGAAAATGTTTTAGGACAAGTGCAGTGTGGCATTATTCGCATACCTCTGAAATATTGTACATAACACAAAACATTACTCTAAACTGTCCAAATTCCTTCACAATATTTTCCTACGCGTTATAGCAAATGACAATTAATTACCAGTCTATAGAAAGCACGTAAACTCGCAAAGTTAGAAGCGTGCCAGGCTTTGAACCTAAACCTCGATGAGAGACTGAGTACAACCAGTGGGATATCTTCCGTTGCAATTATAGGATTATCCGTTTGGAAACTGTTCTTACCTAATGGACTGCATAGTTCAGAAGCGGAGTAACCCATTTAATACTAAGGTTCATTAATACGAGGTGATTATAAATTAATCGTGGGGGTCACTCAGTTTCCGTTCAATCAAGCATTGTAGTACACACTCTTGGAAGAGCGCCAAACGGCGTCGCAAATTTTGAGATCTCTTCGATTTTTAACCTTTTTTTATGATGACTATTTGAAGGCACCTTGGAAATTGTACGAAACCATATCAAAAAGGTATATGATATACATCCTATCCTAAATTTGTTTGTCTGTCCGTATCGTTTCGCTGTAGTGTTATTTGCTAAGCCGATTATGATAAGAATTCGTATGTAGACAATGAAAATCAAAAGATAATTTTCATTTTCATACCTTCTCTTTCCGTAATTAGATCACTATTTTCGATATCTACGAAATTTTCAATCAAACCAGAATGTTCGTTATATTTTCCCTATCAATTTTGATTTTAAGGTATGATTAGGCCTATCTCTAACAATCCACCTTGCAAATGCTTTAATAAATATTCTCCGGGTCTTAAATTAAAAGAGAAACCAGTACCAGCAGTGGGCAAAAAACTGCACTAGTCTAGTTAATATTAGTACTCATAGTCGATCGTTTCCAAACACCATCAATTGTGGGTTCCATAACTTTATGGTGTTTACGGACAAAATCACGTCTTAACTATGTTCGCCCCCATAAATACGAAAACGTCTATTAAGGCGCTTTTTATACTTATTTTAAGAAGCAAAGAACAAGCTAAATTAGACTTTATTGCTGTTGAACATAAGATTGCTTTTTGTTTGGTACAAATGTCAGGTCGAAGGTTTCGGTCTTGAGTATTACCTGAACACGTTGTTATTTAATAGTGTTGTTAAATTGCCCTTAAAACGTATGCACTTTAACTTTTAAGAATGCGGCACAATCTAGGTAAATAGACTTTACGTAAAATGCGACCAAAGATTTCAAATTAGGCAAGTAAATGCATACAGGTATGTCTGTTTACTCGTATATGTGTGTGTAATAAATGTACTCGTGACATAAATTAAGGTAATTGTTGTGATTTTAATTGACCCTTTTTATTGCTCCAATGCTGGATACAAGTCTTCTCATATTGAGGTTTTAGGCCACAGTCTACCACGCTGGTCAAGTGTGGATTAGCAAATATTACATAAGCCAGAAAATTTTACATAGCTTATATCTCTAAAATGTGCAGGTTTCCTTGCTATATTTTCCTTTCCGGCTACAACAGGTGATGTTAACATTTTATATAATTAAAGTACGCGCCTAGGATTGAACCTAGACTCTTAAAGTGGTAAGCTGAAGTATAAACCACTACGCTAACGGTGATTTTAATATTTAATAGTAAATCAATAAATTAGTAGAACTGCCTACGTAACTACCAACGTGCCTACTATACCCTAACTCAATAACTCGATATAACTCGATTTACCCGCTCCGAACCAGTTATAAGCGGTTTTTACTAACATTCACCAATTATGAGTATGCTAAGTGCCAAATGCCAAATGGATACTGTGGAAGATCAGTGCTGGTTGTCTACGGGCAGCCAGCTAATACTGAACAGTATCCGTTTCGGCATTTGTATGCCTGCAAACAATTTTTCTATTTAACTTGTTTGATGTTATCTTAATCTTAGGTTATACATGTGTGAATAAATATTTTCTTTCTTTCTAAGACTTCTTTGCCCATTTATGTATGTAATAGCATCTTTATAAAGCTTAATATTTTCTAACCTTAACATCATTTCCCCATTTACCGGGAATCCACTTACCCCTTCACCCTCTCGGCGGGGGGAACATGTGTTGGTGAATACAAAACAAATACGGTACATCTCAAAGTAAATTTGCATTAGTTTGATGATGATAGTTTTTTAAAACTGACGTTATATATTCTTAAGACATTTGCGAACAGACCAATTTTCATATCAGCCATTTGTCTGCCCACACATGCCCACAGCTGGGCTTAGACCGAATGCCTATTTCACAATAAAAAAAATTACATACGAATTTCAAAATGAAATTAAACGCGTCGCGTGAAAGAATTTTCAAATCTCCTCATTTTCGCATATCCGCAGTATGAAGTGGATGAAATTCTGGGGCGCGCAGTGAAATGTGAGGGCCGTGGAGTCGCCCCGTACACGTAAAGTATGACATTACGTATCTGATATCATGATGTTTGCCGCCTATGTGCCATGCGTTTAACTGCATTAGGTATAGGTATTCATTATATCGTGGATGAAGCACGACAGGTTTGTAAGGACAGAGGTATTTCGCACTCGGCGCACTGCCTACCCCGTTAGGGACCTGGCGTGATGGTTATGTATGTACATAATGTATATAGTAAGAGCTGTGACGTCTCTATAGTACACGCTCGACCTAGTTTGTCACTACATGCCCGTGTGTGGTGTCCTAACATACGAGTAATACGTATATGATTATCATTATACCAAATTAGTTACTATTATTTATCCTAAATACTGACTGTTTTTTCTCTAGTTATAAAACGATTTAAGCAACTCTTTAAATGTTTTTCTCTAATTATAAAATGATTTAAGTAACTCTTTTTTTTTTGTTACTCGCTGCTTTCTGCCTACCCCGTTAAGGACCTGGCGTGATGGTTATGTTATGTTTAAACTTCATCATCTTAATCTCGTACCAAGCAACGATATGCCATCAAAATTCGAAGGTTTTAACATTCCAACATATTCTGTTTCGTTATTGTCAAAATCGCTATAACATCAGTCCATGGCGTGCTGAGATATTGTTTATGGGCACCATAAAGAATACATGTAGATTCAGTTTCTGTTCGAAGGTCTTTACGCTTTGATTTGGTCGATATAATCGAGGCCACGAGTATTTGTAGAGTCGTTTTCAGTAAAAGTGCGGTATTTTCTATAACTGTCTCAATTTATTCAACAGACTTGTTTGAAGAGTTCGGATCGAAATGTAGTAAAACTCAGCCGATCTGTAAATAAATACATTATGTTATTTTAGTATTTAGTCTAAATCTTAAGTAATAAGTAGAATTGTATTTCTTTAATTTGTAAACCTTAAAAAGTAAATATGGATTGAACGAATAATTCTGATTGTAATGTAGGTACAAATTTTAAATCTATATCTATACTAATATATAAAGCTGAAGAGTTTGTTTGATTGTTTGAACGCGCTAATCTCAAGAAATATTAGTCCGATTTGAAAACTTCTTTCAGTGTGTCTATATTGAGTTTAGATATTCCAAGGATAGCAGGAACTTTCACGGTATAGGGAAAGGGGTATTGTTTTACTGCGAATTAAACGCGCGAAGCCGCGGGCAAAAGCTAGTGTACCCCTTTTTGGACAAATAAATGTCTTTAGCTTAAGAGTGATATGACTACATTTAACATCACGGATATTAACTGTAATATTTCTGTACTAACTAGCAATAAAACTCTCATATATGTCGATTTTCAATTCTGAGTAGATTTACAGTAGAACGTACAGTCGTGTAAGAAAGTCAACACGAGCCGAGTTAGTGGACGGTCAGCAATTTATCTGAAGGCAACTGCTGGCAAACAAGCCGAAAGGCATTTGAGCCGAACGTTCATGGAAGACACTTTGCAATCAAACGGAATACACACGGCTGCAGCGAATGACGAACGACATAGTATCCATTGCGAAATCGTATCTATTCACTTACAAACAAAGTGACAGTAACAATGACCTTACTCTTAAGTATGCTTCATAATTGCATAACATAAATGTAAACTGCAGTATGTTTCGCAAAATGTAACTGCACTCATACGAAGACAAACTTTAACTTCAATGTTCGCAGAATGCCAACACAAGGCGTGCGAAATGTACACACTTATGCAGATGAGGTTTTCCCTTGATTGTTATATATAATGTTATATAATTGCGTATAATAAATACACAAACGTACTCTTCTGAGGTGTGTTAAATTACGCTCAAGGTAGAATACTTTTGAATTTATTTTTGAAATTACTTTTTGAATTTAAAAAATACCAGTCCCATTAGATTTCATGCAAAAGTAACAATAATCAGGTAAACGTGAAACAAGTAAGCATTTTATAAGTTACGTTATTTTTTAATTCATGTCATAGACTGTCGTTAAGCGGCCATACTGTCCATCAGTCCACAAACAAAAATCATAAACATTCTTCCAACAAAAAAATAATTAGAAACAACTAAGTGGTTTAACTCAACCAGCAGTTTCATATCTACCTCACAGTGCTTAGTGCTGCCCTCTACAACACGTGACGTGATGACGTCATAATTGTAACAGCAAATGCGTTAGTAAAATAAGTGGAGTAAAGTAAAATGACTTCCCGGCGCCTCCCTTCCAGGGCACTTCGGGGGCTGATTAGTGAAGCAGTAGGCGCGGTATGTTATTACTGAACAGGGAGCCATAGCGACAGAATATAATTATTGTCGCAAAATACGCCCCCATTATTCCTCCGTCGAGATTTCCATCGTAAATTAAGCGTTTTGAAGCTTTGTAATTTATGTTTAAATACAAATTATACGTAAAACATTTCTGTATCTCTGTGTATAAGTATCATTCTTTCATTCCATGGAACTGTTCCATTTAATTCCATAAAACTTCTGTCGCTTTTTGATTCTTGTTTTCACTCAACTTTGCGTTCGGTCTGACTTCTACTTTTATATAGTCTAGTTATGACCCATGAAAATGAGCTTAAAATAAGCCAATTTTAAGCAAGCAAAGCTCCACATATTAGCTAGTGTATTAATAATATACACTTATGAATGTAGGTCGAAGAAAAACAGCCGATGGCAATCTACAACTCTTTTAAAACAAAAAATCATACCAAAAACCTTGTTAAAACACCACTACGATAGCAAAATGTAGATTTTAAAAAATAATTTTTAGATTGCTATGAAAAACATGACCAAAATACCGCCTGTGAAAATAGTCAAAATACACTTTGTGGAAAATATAGTCAAAATACAGTTCGGCGAAAATATACATTGTCAAAATAAAGGGTGTGAAAAATAAAAACATATCACACGAAAAACACAACGACATTACAAAAGACACAGCTCAGACAATTCGCAGTAAAATAAACACATAACGGGTATCATGCCGGTTCACACGCAAATTATTCAGGGGCGGGCGTACTTTATTCAAATGCAGCGAAGGGATATGAGAAGCTAATTTATATTTTATCCCGCGCCCCTATGAAAAAATACTCCCGCGCCGAAGATAAATTTAAAAATCATTGGCCGAGAGCAAATCTGGCCGAATCATGAATATTTTCATATTTGTCTATTCACAGAGCAGTTAACCGCAGACGTAACATACTCGTATGTAAGCCTTTGTTCCTATCATTGTTATTGAAAAAAAATATAACTTAAAATAAAAATACTCGTTAGCGACCTGGCGTGATGGTTACATATGTATGTGTGTATGTAAAATAAAAATCAATTTCAAAAGTTTTTATCCATCTGCCAGTCTGTTTATTCCGGCTAATCTCTGCAAAAACCGGACCGATTCTGACAGGACTTTCAGTGGCAGATAGCTGATGTAACAAGGTGTCATTTAGGCTACTTTTATTTTAAATTTATACAACTTTTTCGTTAAATTAAAACACGGAAGAAGTCGCAGACACGGCTAGTTTTGTCGTATTTCCCATTTTTTATGCCATATTATAACCAAACCGACAGACTGGCAAAAAACGTAAAAAATGTTAATTTGATATATGTATGTACTGTGTACATACGAGTACATATGCATTTAGTGTAAAGCGGTTATTTTAATATTACAAACGGACACTCCAATTTTATTTATTTGTGTAGTTATCAGCCTCTATAGCGAGGTGCTCTGTACAATATGCATATGACGGAAGTCAATCCCAATGCACTGGATGATATTGCGGCAACACGCTCCACATTTCCGCCGCGACCCACCAATACTACGTAAAACTAAGAATACATCATAAATACAGAAATGGAAGATTTTTTTATGTTATTTTCGTTTATATTTCTTTACGCTTAGTGAGGTAAAGCTTATGTAAACTGAAATTGTAACTAAATAAATCAATAAATAAAATAAACAAAGATATAAATAAATAAAAACATCTCCATAGTAACTGAAACTTAAATCTTGTATTATTAGTTGTTAATTATATAATTTTCTTACCAATTTGTTAATTAGTAACAATTTAATATAACATTTGTATAAATAATTTATATACAAACACAAATAAATTCCATCAATTATCAATGCCGACATTACAAATTTCACAGCATTTCGAACTGGCTGCATACATTGAAATACCCGATGGAATTACAGTGATAGAAATGCGTCGTTGATTAAGTCAGGCGAAGGTAACACGGCAAGTACGGCCATGTAAATTAGAAAATCAGAGCAAGGCAGTGTAATCCAAGGTGCAATTTCTCCGGCAATTCTCTAGCGAACCGTATATTCTACAAATATTGGTAGCTAGTAAATTTAAATCGAATCATTCCAAGCAAAGCTTTTACTCTCTATCTCCGACCATATTATTCCACTGTGGACACAAGTCTCTTCATAGCGAGAGGATTTTACGCCATACCCTACCACGCTGGCCAAGTGCGGATTGGAAGACTTCGCACACCTCAGAACATTATATACTTTATAACATCTCTAACGTGTGCTGATTTCCTCGCGATTTTTCCTTCACCGTTATAACTAGTGATATTTAAGTTTCAAGTTGTAAAACACACGTAAAAATCTTTATTAAAAACCGTAAATATTACTTTCATTATAAACTGAAATATGATTCATTACTATTGTGCTTTTTTCCAACTTTTATTGGTTTAATGCTGGACCGGTTTTTCTCTCATGATGAGGGGGATATTTCCCTGAATGTAATATACCATCACGCCAGGTCCCTAACAGGATACGCAGAGAACAATGACTTTCGCTTTTTCAACATAATTATTATTATTTAGTGTAATTTACCTCCTGCCTCAATTTCTCACCATCCACCCAGGGTTGACTGGCAGAAAATGCCATTAGGCATTAAGTTCGCCTTTTATAACTTTTATTTTATAAGTGTGTACATTAAAGAATAAATAAATAAATAAATAATATATGAATTACAGAAATATCACCCATTTGCATTTCTGCATATTACCATAAGTTTCATAAATTAATAATAGTCACAATTAGAATTAAATACGAAATAAATCAATTCCGTTTATTATTTAACACATCACAATTTCCATGCGTAATATAAACGTTAGACAACAGGTATTACAATAATTATTACAATATTTCATAGCGAAGTTGCGTTTACGAAAAATGTTTTCCATTTTATTTTTATCTACATTATAATTCTGTATATTATTAACCCAGTTCGCATTAGGGTTTCGCCTCACTAGGATGCTATGACGTCACTAAGTTTTTTTCCGAATATATAAAATCGAATGGTAAGTATATGAATGGACAAATATTTGTTATGTTATTTAGAATACATATAAATACGCCTTATCTTCGTTATATAAGCAATGGATATTGTGTTGGAATATCGACTCTCTAAATCACCCGACTTTCGAGTTTGCCAGTTATATTCGCCGAGTATATTTTTTAATATATTAACTGCATTTATTTTAAATCAGATTACTAGCGATTAAACTACGTTGAAGCTCAAAAATAACTTCTATTATACCATCACGCCCGATGGCGTAAAGGGTAGACAGGGCCAAGTATCAGCTCGATCAGTGCCCTCGTCATATATGTATACATAATGTATATACCGGAGATTTCTGCCTGCCTCACCAGCCAAAATCTGAAATATGCTCGAGAACTTAATTATATTAAAAAGTATTAAAGACAGACGGCACATTTTAATAAACAAGTCAGTAAGTCAGTAACAATGCATATTGATTGAACTAAACGCGATGTGACTATTTTTGAAAATGGAACATAAATGTATTATGGTAACCATGATTTTTATGCGACAATAAGCTGTTTTAAAGGCGCTGTTATCAGCGTCGTTTCGATCGTCCAGTGTGAAAAGGCCCTTAAAGATCACGTTCAGATGTCAAGTGATAACATTCATAGTTCTCCCGTCCGTTTGTTTATTAATTTACTGTCGTAAAACTATAACCATTTACATGTTAAATTATGTGGTTTACATTGAAAATGTAAGATAAAGCAATATACATATTTTGTAAGGAATTTTAATATATTTCTCAGTTGTATATATTATTCGTTTTTTTCTTGACAGACATAAAGGGTCATGTAGAAAGTTAGTTTCAAGATCCTAAAGGTGAATGAACTGTTATTAATGATTGATCATAACTTGACATCGGAATCAAGATACGAGACACTTTTAATACGGAAAAATCGTCTTTTAAATAACTAGCAATAAAAATAATTTAGTGAGATAATATAATTCAGTGTGATTTCCAGAGGTAAATCTAGGCGTTAGTATTTTAATCCAATCAGAGACGTATTTAACAAAGATAGTAGGTAAACGAAACGAAAGAACTTTTTCAGGAATCTCGTTGAGAATCCATAGTCTCTGCCTATCCCATAAGATGATAGGCGTAACGGCATGTATACATAAAGGACCTCGTGTTATTTGCATATTATTTTTTTTAACCAAAAAAATAAATATGACATACTTAAAATATAACATTTCTATACACACTCAGATATTTATTACGTTAAACAGAACAAAGAAATATGCTCATCACAAATTTTTTTTTTGAGAAGCGAACCTTCGACCACTTTTCAAAACTAAACAATTTGTTTTATATTAATAACACGAATCGCGAAGTCAACACTGCAATCTCAGTCAGCGAACGCATTAGAATACCGCGTTCATAAAGAAAAAAGAGCGGCGGTAAAGAAAAAAAATATCCCCGTGTAAAAAGGGGAGTGAAAGTAGGAGCACGAATGGCTGCGTCTACTTCGCACTTGTTTGCCTCGTAAAATGAGGCGTTGGAAAAATACGCCGCTTTTTTCGCATCCCGCGAAGCGAGATCGCTCCAGGCTAGCTACAGTTTGTGAGGCAATGTTATTGTTTACACAACTTGTTTACGAAGATACTCAGTCGCTAGTCTGGGACACACTAAGTCTTCCGGGAATTAATTCGCCTATTAGTAATTGTCAATTAAAATATTAGTCGGTTAGTATACATTGGGAAGGGAATTGCAAGAATAAAGCAGTACATAAAGTATTTTTAAATCTTTAAAGTTTGACCGCACAAAGACACAGTTATAAGCTGTTAATATTAATCTATCAATCTGGCATCACTGTTGTTCGCGAAAAAATGATTCAATGTTTAAAAATCGACCGTCTGAAACGGGCCTAAGCAGTCATTTCTGACACTCGGCCTGGCTGGAGCGCCCTCGACAGAAGATCGTGTTATTAGATGCGTTACGGTAATTATATTTTGAAATGTTTACGAAAACCTCCCAAAGACGATTGTAACTAATGACGTACTTCTTATTTATGCTAGAATATTCGCCCTCGTTTCCTCTTCAATATTATTACGATGACTTACTTATGATAAGGGTATCTTAGCATACTTTAATATAATCATACTACATAATCTCTTTAAAAAGAGGAATGGTTGAAAGAGAAACGTTTTTGAAAACATATTTTAGTTGTTTTTTCATTTTTACCACTAACGTATGTACATTAGTTTCATCCATAATAATTCATTCATTCATCCATAAGTGGACTAAAAATAAAGAAAAGAAAGATATAGGTGAACAATGTAACATATTTTACTGATTTCAAATTCTCTCCATAAAGAACATGTGTTCATCGCTTCAATATTAAAACGTGACAGACAGACAGAATTAACTTTATCTTTATATTCATGAACACATATGTATGTTTATAGCAAAATCTGTTTTTAAGCACCGCAAGTTTATGTGTGCGGGAGAAGAAATTAAGGTCTTAATAAAAAAAACGATTTCAGACCCCATTTAATGTTTTTTATTGCACAGGACTATACAGCTAAACCGGAAGTTGTGGATTCAATTCCCGTGAAGAAACAATTGTTTGATAAATATTTTTTTTATAGTTTGATAGATACCTGTAAAGTTTGTGAACTCTCCAGTTACCCTACGACAAACAGTTGTTAATTTCAATCAAAGTGTGTGGAATTGTCCTTATTTTTATTATTTTCAATTAATTCACAACAAAGCTTCAATTAAAAACTACCGTAATTTGCTAGTGTATTAGTGAACAGCTGCAATTTTTATGTACAACTCTGTCTAAAAGCGATTCTATGCAGGAATCTAAAAAGGGTTTTTCTAACGCGCACAATAATGAAAGAAGCGCGGGTTTAAATTCTTTATAAGCACCATGTCGTGCCCGGTAATGTACTGGCCGTGACTGCGCGCTTTCCGAGCGACGCCTGAAAATAACAACCTTCATCCCCCGCCGAGAAACTTTCATACGGCCATAGACAAAGTTGAACGATCCTTGTAAATGGGATGAAATTGTATTAGTCGTAGGACCAATTGAAATTGCAGTTCTGTGAACAATGTGATGGAACTTGCTTATTTTACATGTGAAATATATTGTATTTATTGTTTTGTTTACTTTATTTATAAATTCCTTTTTTCCGCTACTGGTAGAAATAAGTTTTTTCTTTCTTCTTTCTTCTCTTTTTTCCTTTCTTCTTTCCCCTCTCTTCTTTCTCAAGTCAGACACGATCCATGTATGTGTACAAAAAAGATTTGTACACCATATCAGTACATTTAGCAAAACTGTTATAATATTGTATCAAAATAGGTAGTAATAGCATCATCTCTTATCGTTTAACTGTGTTTATGTGTCTATGACAA
>DWQT01003307.1:0-12677 GCA_018244895.1 Myscelus amystis hages | reverse complement strand
CAGCCGCGCTGTTCTAATACTTATAAATAGGTTGTTGTAAGTTCAAAGGTTACACAAGATCACGTCACCTACATTTGTCACAATGCACAATACAATATCGCGTAACAATCGCTGACTCATAAAGATAAACCGAACTCAGTCGCTGAAGTGACGGAAGGGTGAAAGGTGTGTGGGCCGAGCATGGTAACCACGAACGCGAAAACGTTTTGCAAACGCCATTTTTCATACGTGTTTTCTTGACGCATTGTATTGTCACCTATGTCCATAATATTAATTGGACAATTAACTTACAGCCATGTAAAAACAAACTTGTTAGGGTTTTTAATGTATTGATAATAAACATACGTAATTTTCTGAATACACATCTATAAAGATAATTTTGTATCCAGTTACGTACAGTTTATAAATATTCGTCCTTGGTAAAAATAGAATTTACATACTCATGTAAAACAGCCAAGGTCATTAATCACTAGCAACCATAAGCATTTACATATATTTATTGTGTCCTTATCACTATTTGGTAAACTTATGCTACAGGTACCTACTGTTTAACTTTTAATGAAAGTTTTATTAGAAAAGATAACAAGACATTAACTGATTGTGTTATTATTTAAATTTTTGTAATGCTATTCTAAATGTATAATTGCCGGGATGTAGTCAAGCGTTGCTCAAATTATGTTTGATTAATTTTATGTGTACCTACTTTAACGTGCAGTAATTTTGTATTTTTATTATTTATTGTAGTAATTTTGCATAGTTATTTTATTCATATAATTTCCTTATTTACTACACAGTACATGTATACGCTCCTGTGAGATGATATTTAAGATATTTTTCATTACTTCACTCGACAAGCTCATAGGTACGTGAAAAAATTGGCACATATGAAATTTTTTTACACTGACTTTTAACATTAAAGCCTACAATTCCGTAAGTAACCCTCATCGATCGTAAATCGAATTCGACTGTCGTTCGCGCTTGCCGTGAAATATGTAAAACAGCGCATTATGCGTGTCGCGGTCGTACGCCTGCAACAGCTCAATTATATGCGCACCTCAAAATAACCCCGCATGGGTGGTCCTTACCCGGAATAGACGAGCCCCAAACACAAGCGCATCTCCGCGATACGCCGGATGGAGTAGTCAAATGGCTATTTTATTGATCGATTCGTACGTTGAAGCAAAAACGTTTATCTTTGATGCAATTGAATTGAAATTAACGTGTGCATCCTTATGTACAATTTTGACCGGCGCTAAATTTAATAATTAAGATGAAATTGTCTTTTAATAATATATCTAGTTTAGTAAGATATTTAAAGGTAACTGTATAGATATTGTCCAAAAATTCAATTCATTATGTCGTTTTAACTACCGATTTAATTAAGAACAGCATTGCTATTTAAAGATTTATTGGTAATCGCTTGCAAATAAGTAGACATTACAGAAATACCATAAGAAAAATTATGTACCTGCCTATATTTTTACTTAACCTCATATTTTCAGTTTAAATCAAAACTTTGCTGATAATAAAATTTAACCCCTCTATTGCCAAAACTACTATGCCGCAAACGAGCACATTGTCGGCATTCGAAATTTATCTGTCGGGGAATGTATAAACTAGAATTAGTGGACACGCTGAAATATCTGGTTGTACCGGCATGCACAAATGATCAAATTGGTACGTAATATTGTTTTGGTAATACTAATTGTAATTACATACTAAACATTAGTGTATTTTTGTTCGTAACAACTACTTTATAGCAATAGACCGTGGAATGACAAGATAGATTAAGAAACCGTAAATACAAAGCTATAAGAAATTATATAACATATCAACGCCTAGAGACAAACGAACAAGAACATAACAACAACGTTTAGTTTGCTGGGCGAGCGTCATGCGCTTGAAGTGAACTTCCTGTCAACGACCTTCGGTGTTTATTTAATTTTCTATATGTTTGTTTGGACGAAAAAAACTTCGCCTACGAGCGCAAACTGACGCAAGTCATGCATGACACGGATATTTGATGTACAAGTATTTTCTTTATAAACAACCCACTCCGCTGACAGACTTTTGATTTCGTTTAAGTCTTAAATTCATCGAACGCTCCAAGTTTATTTGCTTCGGACGGATGGATATATTTCAACAGGTTTATTTGGTCCGAACACTATAAACAAAGTTTCGAATGCGTGACAAAAATCGTCGTTTTGTAGTTCGACCCCAGTTCGAAAAGAAAATTACGAAACGTAACGAATTTACGCGTGGACGACAGCCTATAGCGCTCATAAAATAATTTAGCTAAACAAATCGACATGCGCTGTGCAGTGATGGTTGTAAAATAAAATCGGATCGCACGAGAGCAGAGCACGAAGCTGTCAGCGGACGATTTATTCGCCACTGATTCATTCCACTGTTGACAGTTATAGCCCCAGCCTCGGATATTGCACTTTTGCACCGCATTCCCACTCCTGAATTTATGTTTTATAATAACCGAAGCTTCTTCCGCAAATGCTGACCAAGTTTTAATGTTCTAGCGCGCCAAGGTTATGAGGACGCCCATAAATTGCTTCAAATGATTTTCTAACTTTCTATTGCTCTGAAACGTTCTATGGACTCTTTATATCATGTTTATGATTTATGTGCCAATAGAATCTTGCAATTAATTGCCAGTTACAATAACCCTTGTTTTCTAGACACTTGTTAGGACATAAACCTGAGTTATTGGATGTTATCTAAGCTTAGGATTATATATAGTCATATGCCATAGCTTCAGTCGCTGTAACACTTTTGAGTTTCTTAAGATACAGTACCATTCATTAATACACTGAAGGAACTAAGGTACGGAAGCTTAAATAGAAATCCATGTATTGCTATTATCAAGCTATGAAAAATGTACTTAATACATCACATTTAAGTTGCAAAATGTTCTATACATATTTATGTTTCTTAAAGTGTAACCAATTAATTTGGTTGTTGAGCATAAACGTTCCGTTGAGCATAAAGTTGTACAGGAACAATATAAAGTAACAAAGAGACACAGCCAAATCACCTTCTAAATGATCCTCAATTTCTTGTACAGTTAGGGACGTAATCCCAACAAACACCACAGGCCCTTAAGGAACAAAGTGCCACATTTAACTACACGACGAAGATAGTAAACATAATTTACAGCTCGACGCTGTTTTTATATTTATTTATATTCCGTTTAGTACTATGTTAGTGCCATAAAAGTTCCGTAAATTTCTATTGAATCGGACAGTTCTGGGACTGATCGCTCATCCGACCATATTTATGGCCCTTTGATTTATTTTGTTATCTCTTTATTGCTGAGCTAACGACAAGCATTCTACTTCGAAGATTAATCACTAACGTCACCGTGATTTAGCAGAGCAACCGATATTTAATGTCGGCTGCTTAGATAGAATACGGTCCCTATTTATATTTAGACGATCCTTTAAGCGGTTAAGTATCCAATTATCGAAGATTTGTTTGAATAAATGAGAGCGCGATCGTGGTTCCACATTAAAAGTGTTCCTTGTTAGACAACAAGCGATACTTAAACGGGCTTTTTAACAAGAAACGAAAGGTTCGCATTCAAAATAAAAATAATTGTACTTAATAGGTTTTTCCTGTAGGTATTTGTTACGTAAAAAGTTTCAAATGTTAGGATATTATCTAATTCTCAACATAATATAGGCAATATGCTTGATATTTCTTTAAACCTCTCCAAACTCTAAACAGTTTTAAAAAACCAGTATCCAGTTTAAAAATAGCGCGCACATTACAACTTCATATTATATACTTTTCAAGGTTCATCTATAAGACTAGCGTAGGATATGGTTTGAATCACAAATTGAACTGTAGCTGTTACGTTCTTAAATCAAATTCACTTCTATAAAGCCTCCGACCAACGTTGCACTAAGGTGTTTCGTTTACGAAACGACATCTCCGACTAAATTGGAATAGAAAATCCTCTAATATAGCTCCGCTAATAGTCCTTTAAATATTTTGTTGGACAAAGTGCCTGCGTGGGACAGTAAGTCTCACATTCAAATAGTGTAATACAGCGACAAAACCGGTAACAATATGCGTTAGCTGGCACCACACCACGCTGTCCAAGCATTGTGATTTACAAGGGACTTAGTGCCATATTTGTGTCTACAACTTCACATAAGAGATTTTCCGCTCGGCAAGCGTGTAAAATGTCACAGGGTATTATGGTAAGCTAATGTTACCGCTTTGCATACATTATTCGAATGCAAGTTTTGTATGATGCGTTCGGATTTACCTGATTTATTTTTCGTCAGAAAGTTTTCCTTAGTCCATCTAATTTTGCAACTGTAATATTATATTTGTAAATGTGTTTTTGATTTCCCAGTATTTGGTCTCAATCTTTTTTTGTTAATTTTAACTATTTTACTTGATTTTTTTATCGTTTATTTGATTTTGAATTTATTTATTATCTTTTTTTCTAAGTATGTTATACAAATTGTTTTATAAACGTGAGAGTAGTATCTGATAGTACTACATTTAAATTTACAAGATATATATATTACTCCTTATTACTATACAAATATAAATAAAGATCAAAACGAAGATAAAAGTAACTGTCACATTTAATTCCCAAATATAGAAAAAAAAACTATCATCGAAATGAACTTTAGAGATATTGCATAATATATACTGTACCAAACCTTAAGGTTACGTAACGCGATTCTTGTTTAATTTATGAATATAGAAAGCCATCAGCAAACACATTAAATGTCAAACCGTTTGACTTCAAACGTAGTGTCAACACTTGTCATATATTTCTATCGTTACTACCCATGCGGTTACGTGCAAAACGGCAAAAACAGAAAAGCCTGAGGCTGATGTAGGTTAGTCAAAATTAATTTTAGACAGATAGTTTAACTCTAATCAAGATTCCATTGATGTAATCAGATAAATCAAAATATCATGACACCAAAATTAGTACACATTTGCTCTATTTACGTTCTAATGAAACGGTACCAGAGTGTGAAAACGAATATTAACTGTAACATAAAATCTAAAGATGCAAGAGAGCCATCATTTACTCTGGCTTTACGCTCTATCCATTACATAACCAATTTCCTAAACGGTGAAAATAAAATATAACGGCCATTACGACGGAAATAGTAAAGATAAAGCTGTCGTGCCATCGCATTAGTTGAGGCTTGTGTCCAACGTTGAAACGGTTACCGATTAAATTATTGCCATCAACTCATTCATTGGCAATAAAACGCTAAAGTGTTAATCTGTTATTAAAGCTGAATGTATCTGCAGCGGCATCAGAAGCACTCAGTAAGAGTTCTTATTACGCGGTATTAGTATTCCGTCTGACGATAGATCGTGTAGGAAATTAAAAGGATATGCCTTCCCACGCGCTGGGCGCGACAGGTCCGGGGTTGCACTGTAGGCCGTGTAAATCCTTAATCTGTTACGTAAAGGTACTTTCATATCAGGAGCCGTTTAAAAACCGCTCATTTTATAAGACAAGCGAAAGCAAAACCATTTACTTTACAGAATCCCTTGTATTTCTTTAAATAGCAGATTAAGAATACAAAGCAGTGATGCCTTGGTGGTGCAGTGATAGAGGATGATTGTAGCAGAAATGTATACTTGCGTTAATTTTGAGTAGTGAAGACTATTTTACGAATTTAATTACTGACTGACTGTAATAAACATGCTTTAGTGTAAAAAGCGTGTTGAGACTAAGAAAATATTAACAATAATTTTGCGCACTTATGCATAAGTTTTTAAGACGTGTTTAAGGTAATAAGTGAGCAACCCATAATTACGGCCATTATCACAAAAATGATACTTAAGTTAAACATTAGTGTGAAGCTCGACTAAACGCAGTACATACTAGTAGTTGTAGTAATAGGTCTTGCTATTGCGCGGGCCGGGCGAGACGGACCGTGGGCGAAGGCGCCACGGCTGTTCTGATAGCACGGAATTAGTGCTACCACAGCGCTATAGAGATACAATAGTTCAACGACATTCCGCTACAAAATCTACAAAATTAGCGCTTTAAGATTCTTTATGTAAAGAGAGTAGAAGTTATTTAAACCGAGTCCAAAAAAAACTACGTTAATGGTGCATAGTAATTTGTCATATCTTACTATTATACATAAGAATTGTTTACAATTAATTGGACTTAATTTTAACCAGTACCAAGTCAGAGTTATGTTTATATGAATTTTATAGTCCAACGTTCGACTAGTAAAAGGATAGCTGCACATTTGATTTTAAAAATATAACCCAGGTCGTGTGTAAATTGAATACAAAAAGATAAATGAAAAATCCCGGCAATAATAGTATCCGTGAACAGCGCACGCGTTAATCTGAGAGCAAATTATGCGTACTTGTAACAGAAGGTCCGAGTGGAAAAGCATGTTGTTGAATAACTGGTAATTTATGTTAACTGTGGCATTACCGTAGCTCAAGCTATCAGCTACAAATAGTGATTACGTGCGTTCGTGTTGCCAGTCTGTAATTACTCGACTGTATATCTTTAGCTATGCAACCGTAAAAACTTTTGTACATAACAAATTTCATTCGCCTTTCTCAGGAGCCGCTATCGGCTCCATTGCTTGCACTAAGAGAGGTAGGCTATAAATTAGTGTATTTAAATGTTATTGGGGAGCCATGTCTTAATTGTGCACTGGATAAATATGTACAATGTATTCATAGCGCTTAATGGAAATGCATACGCATAATGCTTACACTTTAAGACGGATCTGAAGTTAATCGAGGATATTAATATTCGCTTACATTATAGATAACGATATTCAGGGCTAGTTTATATTATTTTAGCATTGGTTTATATGAAATATGTATTTTCAAACAAACAATGTTTGAAAATACATGTTTACAAGTCTACATATATACCTACATTTGACCACATATTCGAGAGATACTGTTTTTTCAAACAAATTCGATACAATTTTATATAAAAATACTAAGTCTGAAAAAGTGAAATATATATACAAAGGTTAATCAAAACGAGCGTGGCGAATCATTAAAACGTACGCGTTTGTCGACAGGCATATTTCACGGGCAACAATGCCCGCTGTTTATTGAAATTAATATTTAATTTTCATGTCGGATATCATCACGCAAAATTTTTACGCTTTTACACTAGCGGTATTCCTGAATAGCGTGGAATAATGTAAAGTATTAAAGTTCTGGTTTATACCAGTTAGTTAAACTAAGTACTACTTACTCTTCTATATTTTTCAGAATAGCCAGTATAGTTTTTAAAATATCTAAACTCTTTTACTAAGACATCCCAGAGAATACTACAGTTTCAATCGTACTGAACGACAATTGTAGAGGAAGATTATATTCACCACTTTAGTAAATGTTCGTAAAAATATTGGTTATTCAAGAGTCGGAAATTGAAATATCCCTAAATGCCGCGTATAACACATTTCAACCTCTTTACCAACCGAAGCAGCCTGCGAACTTTTGCCCCTGTATCGCGGAAATGCTCTATCTCCCCATTGTCTACTCGTATATTGAAATTACTTTTCCCTACATATTATTTGATTTAAAGATTGCCATTGGTTAGAAGTTTCGTTATTTTTCCTTTTTTTGTTGGATGTCATGAAAAGACCAACACGATGCTTCAAATATTCGTCCGCGCTAGTATGAAACGAATGTATTACTGTGACCTAGAATTTTTCCAGGGTGCGTATGTGTTAATTTGTCGGTGATGAATAACACAGAAATGGCCTGAATACATGTGTACACACGATATCCATGTTTAAATAAAATGAGCAGCCATCTTTGTTATGTCCCAAGGCGTCCCGAATAAAATCAACGTCACGGCCATTGTTTCGCTGGAAAAGATGAAATAAAATATTACTTTAATGTTTGTATGTCGTGTTGGTTGGGTAAAAGTGAAACACAAAACATGCAAATATTTGATCAACATAACATAATATTACTTTAACATGGCATTGTAATATTCACACTCGTACAATGATCCTTACAGGAAGCAGAAAACCATTAATTCCTACTTACTACGGAGAGTATAATATGAATAATATTTATTTTGTTTTTAAATATCATTTAACCAAAATAGTTCGCATGTAATATGTGAACGGTTTTACGTTTGATTTGTAAGTCGTTGACATTTATAAAACGCTGACTTTTCGTCATTAAAACCCATCTCACCTCACAGTGACGAGACATTTCATATTCACCGCGGTTGCATCATTAAGGCGCTCGCGCTCACTCGGATTTGCCGCCCGCCCCGTTGCCACTATTTGCATAATAATTTTCACTTATGAATAGGTATTAAGGCGTTATTGCACTTATAAATATTTACGGCTTATCCTGGTCCGTTGTAGATTGAGTGGGAGGGGCTATAACGTGTTTAGCGATGATTTTCTTGTCAAGTGCTGACAGCCCGAATGCTACGGTGGGTTCCAGGAAGCAATGATGAATGACACTTGTAATTCCAGTTTAATGACCGTGCCATGTGGCGACACGAACAGTTAAAGGGAAATTCATTTTTGCATAAACTTGCAACGGTTGAAAAAGCTTTGATTGAAGTATTGCCTACCCACATACAATTACAAACTGTTTCGTTACTTTGATTTGTGTCGTTTTAACTAAGAGGGTATTAAAACTGGACCGCTTACAGGCTATAAATATAAGTTAGTAATTCCGTGACATTCATTAATAAGTTAATAATAATTAAGTCAATAAAATAAGTAATTGTATCAATGAACGGATAAGACAGTTTCATAATTCTCATGTAAGTAGTAATAATAGCTATTGAAATTCTATGATTCAACTCAATGTATGAAAATGATGAATCGTGCGTTGGTATTATAAGCTAATAGGCAAACGCATAAATACCTCTGTCTGTGTGACTAATTTAACTTCAATTTAAACGCTCGAAGAGACACATTGTGCGTCCCATGAAATATGAACAGAGATTGCATCGGAAATACATCGATGTATGAGCTTAATAAATCTACCAGCTACGCGAATGCGGCGTGGTTGGCGAGTTAAATTCACCATACTATTTGATTTAAAACTGCCCGTAGAAACTAATTTGGAAACTAACATAACATCTTTTCAAAAATCTACAAAAAAAGGAAATTACCGTGTTATCTCTTGTAAGATTGTTTATTTTTAGCGCAACAAAGATAAATCACATAAAATAAAACCATAAATATTGTTAAAACAAATAATAGAGCTTTTTTTTATTTTGTAGGTGTGTTAAACATAGTTTAATAATGCGATGTAGATGTACCAAAGTTCCGTAGTTTAATCTCGAATCATTTGATTACTTCATATTAATAAAATTTATAACTTAAAGGCAGATAAGGAGCGGCTTAGATAACATTATAACTCCGATTCTTTGGAATACGTATTTCAGACTTGTTAAATTAACATTAGTGCATTGCACTATATGACTATACTGTATGTTAATAAAACTTTTTCCATAGCAAGTTACCAATAGAATTTGTATAAGGAAGTGACATGAATTATAATACTTCGCAAATTTGCAGTGAGAAACAAATAAAATGTATTTATTAGGAATGGCTAAAAAGATTTATCCATATTTGAACGCCACATGTTAATGTACAATAGAATTTAACAGTATAATCATTACACTACGAGTACCTCATGACGATGGTGTGTTAAGTGACTAAAAATAAATATTTTTAATTGACAATGATCTACAAAATATGTAAACAAATAAGTTATCGTATCTAACTAGACGAAATCGTATAAATAAGAGTTCTGAATGCGAAAAAATTTTGTAGCGAGAAAAATATTGATGATGTGTAATAAAATTCTATTGCACGGATATCTTTAATGCCGGGAGAGCTTGGTCGAGCGTTCTATGAGGGATATTATTCATATTTTACGAAACTCGCCGTAACGCAGTCTGCTCACGACTTGTACTTTTTCAATAAAACATCCCCCACGCTATCAGGAGTGCGGTCACGCAGCCACCGATTTTATAACTTTATAACAGCACCTACCTGCTCAGATATAAGATGGACCAGAATTGAAAAGCCAAATTAAGCCAAGCCAAGCCATCAATACTATTGTATCTATACATGTAAGGATTAAATGTTGTCTATCTTTATTAATAATAAAATCTTTATTAAACTTTTTTAAAGCAAGTTGTGTAACTTATTTACCGTTTTCATAACATTACAACATATTTCTATGTACAATGTTTCATGAATTTGCAGCATTTAGCCTGTATTCTTCGGCTTTATATTTCAGTTTTTTTCTTGGAATATAATGTAGGTACACATACAATATAATGTTCAAACTGTTTTTAATATTTACTTTTGATACATAAATACTGGAAAGTTTTACAATTTGATCAAACCATTTCCCGTTCCCGATGGAATGCCGACCCGAAAGTTTGATCATTAGAACGCTGTTCATAGTGCTTCATGTCTATTGTTACAAGTAACCCATTGTGAAATTGAATACTCATGTTATGCCTAAGTGTCGTCATAAAATCTTGTAAACACTCGCATGTAGATTTCATTGCCACATTGTCCTATTGAACTGTTTTCAATATTTATATTCACTGACAATATTTAAAAAGGAGTAACAGAGTGAGTGAGTGTGCAGTGGTGATTATTGTACGTTTACAATTGAGGACCTAAGTCTATGTGTATATTTTAGAAGGCAGAACATACACTTAACCTTATCCACTGAAGTAAAAAAAATGATAGTAAAACGAAAAGTGAATTTTAAATCATACGTTGTTAATAAAAGTATTTTTGTTTGTAATCATAATTAAAATTAGCTACCCAGCCGAAAAGTCAACAAGACAAAATAGTAGCGAATAATAGAAGCGATAAGACGGATAAAGGTGACCAATTAAAATACATCAAGCAGCTTTATCTTAGTCTTTGTTAAGAATGGCTTCTAGATTTAGATTTTAGGTGTAGCAACAGTTGTCTGAACGGCTTAAGCCCGCAATTAGACTTCAGATTTAGTGCCCGTAATTGTTTGTCAAACGCTATTATAGGATACCACTAACAGGTTTAACGACTCGAATTAAATCAATTGATCACTGTTTACTATTAACGGCGGTCTTGACTGGTTAATGGTTTCTTTGGATTACTGTGGCTTAGTTGATACTGAAATGTTTCTGTTACTAGTTGCAATCGTGTCGAATGTCCAGTTAATGTGAATGTTGCATTTTGATTTTCGTGTTGTGGAATTTCGATATTTACTTTAAAAGTGATATTAATATAATAGATAGGCATGGAATAATATATAAGAGAGATTAATAAAACAGCTCATATATTTTGATATCTATAATGAAATGCAGTGACGCGACCCTTAATTGTTAAGATTGCCTTTTTATTTCCTTTCTGCATATTTTGATTATTAAATGTTTTTATGGGAACATTGTTCAGAAATTCTGGAAAAGTACTAGCTAAGTACGCTACAATTAGTTAGGCCTGTTAGCGCTTGCTTAGTGCTGATACCTATTCATACCTATTCATATCCACATCAATTAATCATTAATCAAAGCGCTCGTGGAAATTGATGTCTACCAAAATAATATAATCAAAAAAAAACATATCCTTTTATGTAGGTACGCCGACGTTATACGAAAGCTATTGGAAGTCTTGACCTTGTTAGAGGTAGAGAACAAGAATAAAAATAGAACATTCTAAGCGTAAATATTTTTCCTATTTCACGAGATAACGTCTTAATTTATTTCGAGGAGGGAAGGAATCGCTGACAAACAATTGAACTTACAAGGTCGGCTTACGATACTTCGGAAACTGCCGGAGTATGGAAATAGGGATTTTATGGATATTTGGCAGGCTTGCTGTGAATGCGACGTAAATCGGCTTTAACGGATTGTTTCCATGGTCGGCTGTACTGAACGGTATCGAACAAAGACTATATATATTGACAGCCGTTGTTTACGAGCTTAAACTGCGTATTCTATGTTGTGTCTTTTGAAGATGTAAGCGAATTGCATTATTACTAAAGATACTTTTCTTTTCAGCGTAAGCCATTTAGTTTAATATATAAGCACATATTTAGGTCTGAATTCTGAGCATAACTTAATGTTGATGCGTTTTATGCTGTTCAAAAACTTGTGCTGTGGATTTTTTATTATTGTTAAGTGAAATGAGGTGAACAAATTCATTCGAGATTTGAAAGTAATGTCGACTATTAATATCGTTCGTTGTATGGAAATGTTATGGAAAATCTTTTTATCGATCAAGTGCATTCAATAACATGTTAATACGAGTATGTGAATGAAAACTACTTAACATACATAGCTCCATGAACGTATAACAGTAGATGTTTTAACAATATTATATTCGTTAGGGCTGTGCGTATGGAAACAGAGCGATAGTATTGCTGACAATATAAAAAGTAGCAGACCGGCCTATCATACATACATTACCACGTAATAAGGTATACGTGCCAAGTCCATTATTCCCGAAAATGGTATACAAGTTTGTTTTTCTTCTTACGAATAAATTGGTATCATAGCTTTAAGGCCGGTTCAGACTACGACACTATACACCGTACACTCAGTGTATACATCGAATGGCCCTGTATGAACACGAGTGTCTGGAATTGGTAAATTTATTGTGACACAATATTTATTGTCGCATCAACCGCTGTGTGAA
>DWQT01003306.1:0-12677 GCA_018244895.1 Myscelus amystis hages | reverse complement strand
GTGTGCAAAATTAAACATGTTTAAATAGAAAGAAAATAATCTAAAAAATATCCTCCCACCTGAAATTCTCGTGTCAAGATTTGCTTAATACGAAAATATTCAGACATTATTCGGCGGAGGACTTTGGGACGGGACATTTTTTGCTTATAAAAGCGTTTCCCACTTATTAAATATACCGACTAGCTGGACGTTTTTGGCGCGTTGAATTGATTTAAATTGGATTTTCCGCTGTGTCATGACTGTACTTTAAGAAAAAAGTTAATTCAGCTTACTTCTGAAAGTAATTCTTATGCATTGTTATAGTTCAAGAGAATCGCTTTACAAGATTGTAAGATTGATAAAAGATTTCACCAAAGAAAACCTCTAGAATTGTGATAGATTGGCAGTTTAATTTTCAGATGTCCACTTCACGGGTTTGAGGTTCGAAGCCTGACTAATATGGATTCGCTATTATATTATGTTATTTGCGTTTTTATGATTAAATATCATTCGTTTAAAATTTGATGGGAAACTAGCAGGCTTACACACTCAACGTTCACCGTATTGTATAATGGCAATAAAAGGCACTACGCCAACGTGACTATGGCCTTATGTCCCATTCTGAGATGAACCTGTATTTGACAGATGATAAAAGATGTAACAGCTGATATTAACTATGTATTTCATTAAAAAGTAAATTAAAATTAAATTTTATACAAACATTCTAATAAAGGTAACATCCATAGGTCCCACGGGCATAAAATAACTATATGTGCAATTGGGTTGTTCTTAAACGCCAAATTATATAACTATTTTTGAAAAGTTGCACCTAAAACCATTTTACACTTAGTTAAAACGTTCAACAATAATGTTCATAAGAATCATCTGATGACCTCATAGTATTTTTTCAAAGACAAAGATGCTCATTTTCATAAATATGGGTATTCTACAAAATCATTAGTTCACTACTGTTTTGCTTTTACGACGTACAAACATACAGTTTTTACACAGCATAGATAACATTAAAGTCGTATGCCTCGTTTGAGGCATTCAAATGGAGAGCCATTAGAATTTTCGGCTTCAAATGGAGCTGCGACTAATTTTTTGAAAGCTTCAATTGCTTTCATTTTAACTTATTAACTACAAAGCAAAATATTCATGAAATGATATTCGAATTAGAATAGTGGGTAAATGTCTGGAATAAAAAGGGAACATTCCAAAAGAGAGCAAATAAAAAAAAATGTAAAAAAATATTACTTATTCCAGGACGCACCTGTAGCATTTAATAAAAGCGGAATGCGCCCCAAAATGAAAGGGCTAAATTCACAAAAACAGGTCTCCTTTGTGAATTTTATTAACTTCCACCCTTTCTCATTTCAATTCGGGAATAAAGAGAACTAAGTAAGTAGCGCACAAACTCTTTTATCGCGAATGGAATTCCCGCGGAATAGGACAAAAAACCGGGAAATCCTATATGACACCGGCTGACGAATAGGACCGATGAAACCGCGAGATGGATTGAGACCAAATTAAAATTATATAGCTTACAAACATAAGTGCGATGGAAAAAGTAGGAAGATAAATTTCTCAGCGCGGCCTTTTTAACAAAACTGTTAATCATTATCCTTATTGGCTTCTATACTAGTGCTTTCAACAGGATCCCAGTACAGTTTAAATTACAATAAACTAGAGTTATTTATATCTTTCAAGCAACGTTTCATAGCAAATGCATAGACTTACGAATTTTTCGCTTCTATTTATCTACTTTGTGTTCATGAAAAAAAATATTGCATCCTTAACTCTAGTCATGAAATGTTACAACGCCGTTTCACGCATACTGAGCACGAAAGCCTTCGCTAACTCACCACCAATATAACTCCGGTCCCTTGGGCTTGGTTACGCACCATCACGTACCTTATTAATCTTTGAAATGTCAAAGGATTTTCCACTTACCACCCGTGAAATGTTCAAATCCCATGGCATGTTTTTGTTCAACGACGGCTTAGTAAGTTTCCTACTTTAAAAAAAATAAAAATGCTTTATTTCATTTCAAAAAGTAAATACAAACGTGGCAAGGGCCCCTGTACTTGGTTTGAAGATCCTATATTACTGGGTATCCCGCTTCTTCACAATGACAATTAAACCAATTTGAAATGTGAATAAGGCTATTACAATAGAATTAGTGTAAAAGCTAGAAGATAAATTGTTCTGTTTCTTCGTAATTGCAGGTAAGAAGAGATTTTATTACTTTGTTTTTTAATTCCATACAAGTAAGGGGGTATATATTTAATTTACGATTGAAATTATTATAAAGGTGTGATGATTGAACTGCAAATTGATTCTTCTTAAATTTAGTTTTATAAGGAGGGCCACTACAAACAGGTAGGTTTCTACGTCTTAATGTCGAGGGGGCGGTATACGGTAAGGATTTGTGAGTTTTTATTATACTATTCAGAATATAGATTTGGCGGGTTGTTAATATGTTATAGGAGGTGTGAAGTTCGTAGGTTGAAAAACGAATAGGCTTAAAGAACATAACCTTCAATAGCGCTCTCTGAGCCCTTTCTAGGATTATTAAGTAGGACTTGGCCGCTCCACCCCAGACAGAAATGCAATAGCCTATTACAGATTGCGCTAGCACTTTATATGTTGAGGTGAGGATTTTGTTATCTGCAATGTATCTAAGCTTTCTAAATACCCATGTGAGCTTCCTAATTCTGTCTACAGTACACTCAATGTGATTGTTCCACTTGAGGTGGTGGTCGATGGTAACACCTAAGTATTTTATGGTAGTCGTCCGAGTAATACGTTCGCATTGACAGTTGTTCAGCAAAGGCTGAGTACAGCTATGAATTTTTAAAGCAAACTCTGGATTGGGGAGAGTTGATTTTCGTATTGCGAACGGTATAAATTTAGTTTTGGTTACATTGAGGGTTAATAAATTTGATCTTAACCATTTTGATATCTGCTGTATCCCAGATTCAGCGATAATCTTAAGGTGTTCCCAGGACTTAGCATCAAAAATTAGAGCGGTGTCGTCCGCATAAGTAAATATGTTACAGTTAGGGAGTGTGATATTACAGAGGTCGTTTACATAAATCAAAAATAGGGTAGGGCCGAGAACGCTGCCTTGAGGGACGCCGTAATCGATAGAAGATGAATGGCTGATAACTTCTTCGAGTTTTAAATGTTGTTGTCGATTTGACAGATAGTCGGTAAGTAGTTTATGGGGAACTCCTCTTATACCTATGTTATATAACTTATTTAATAACATAGGAACCGAAACTGAGTCAAATGCCTTTGCCAGATCTAAAAAGACCCCAACACATTTATTTCCTATATCCAAGTGATTACAAATAGTATTAGTAAGAGCCAGAACAGCATCTTCAGTGGAGATGCCATTTCTAAAGCCAAACTGATTCTTAGATATCAAACTGTTCACGGTGAGGAATTTTTTTAAACGGTTATTTATAAGTTTTTCTAGAATTTTTGCTATAACCGGAAGAACGGAGATAGGCCTATAATTTTCAATTTGGTCTTTGTCTCCACTTTTATAAATTGGTGTGATAATAGCTCTTTTGAAGACAGAAGGAAAGCAGCCTGTACTAAGGCAGAGGTTATAGACATGACAAAGTATAGGGGTAAGGACTGGTTTGGCCATTTTTATAAATACAGTAGAAATATTGTCCCACCCTGGGGCAGAGTTATTAGATAGGTTGGTAATGATTGAGTTTATTTCCGCTGGATCAGTTTCAAGGAGAACAAAAGAGTTAGGGGGTGATGAAATTGTATTTAATCTGGTAGATGGATAGTTGTTTATAGGAGAAAATAATAGTTTCTCAGCCAGACGTTTACCTACATTTGAGAAGTAGTTGTTTGCACAATTAGCAGATTCTAGGGGTGATGATTTAAGTGCTAATAGATTATGGGCATTGTCATTTCTATTTTTATTTAGATTACATATAGATTTAATGGATTTCCATAATAATTTAGAGTTTTTTGAAGCACTTTCTAAGTTCTTTTTTTCATATATTGTTTTAAGTTTCCGAACAAGTTTACTGCAATAATTCCTGTAGCGTGTATAAGTTATTTTTAAGATTTCATTAAAAGGGTTCTTTTTTAGTTTTTGATGAAGTTTATCACGATTGCGAAGACAGCGTAGAACACCAGGAGTTATCCAGGGTTGGATACGACGTTTTCTTGATGGGATAATTTTTATGGTTTTATTATTATTTATTGCTGAAGTTATTATATTTATCAAGACGTCAGCGGCTTCAGCAGGGTCGGTTAAAGTTAATATAATATCTAGGTCGGGCTTAATAATGCTTAATGTGGCTTCAAAATCATATGAAATTTTAGTTTTTAAGGTATTACGTCGCACAGGCTCTAGCATCACGTTAAGAATAACAGTGCAGTGGTCAGTTGGAGCATTGGTAAGAACTAGAGATTTTGCTGGATGAGACGTTTTTAACATCATATGATCATAGCACATTTTATCTCGAGTAGGTAGCCTGTGGGCTGGGAGAACCCCATGATAGGCGAGAGATGTCAGATAGTTTGAGCAATTAGAATCTTTAGTGTTGACTTTTATGTCTATATTTATGTCACCCGTTATAATGATATTCCGATAACTACTGTAGTTTAAGAGAAGAGATTGAAGGGAAGACGTAAAGTCATCGGTATTTCTAATTGAAGGTGTACGATATATGCCGATTATAACAGTATCAGAAAGAGTAACAGCAAGACATGACGCATTCTTGATATAAGGTTCAACTATTTTGTGGGTTAGTTCCTTCTTTACGTAAATAACTACTCCATCGCATTGATTTAAGGTTTTTTGAGTAAAATAGGTGTTGTAGTTGTCGTTAAGTTTTGGAATAGATATTGATTTTGAGAGATGACACTCTGTCAGAACTAGTACATCGCAATCGATGTTTGTTGAATGTAGTGTGACTTGAAAAGCATCCAAATTTCTATAAATACTCCTTATGTTTTGCGTAAGAATAGTTAAATGTTTGTTTGTTGAGATGTATGAGTAACACTCCTCAGGCTTACAAAGGATAGCCTGAGCAACACTAGTATTGTCTATATCATTCTGTATATGAGACAAATTATCCATAATGATTGTTTGATTGGTTGGTTGGTGTAGTAAACTTGTCCAATAGAACCTTCATACAAAATAGTTATAATTAAAGAAATTGTGCTTGTAGTTGAAAGAACGTTTAATGTGTAAATTATGTGTTTTATTACGGTTATACAATATACTATGATATAAATCGTGATATAGTGCAAACGGTTGACTGTATGGCAGGGTATTTTTATTTGTAGACACAGAATATATGTTATATTATCTTGAGGGTGTGTAAGTGTGATGTGTAAAAGTGGTTTGTAAGAAGTATAAAGTTTAAAGTATGTTGTGTAAGGTATGGCTAGAAAAACATTAATGGTAAGTGGAGTATATACATAACATAAGTGTAAAATTACATTAACAACGTTGTATACGGATAATAAGTTACCCGCATGAACACTTTGTAAACAAGGTAACAATAAACAGAATACGTCACATACCAATAGTCATTTAGAGGGCTCGTACATGCCCTTTATTTGTGTTTCGTTTACGATTTTTATGATCGATGAGGTGTCATCCTTCCGGACTAGCACTTCTCCCACCGAAGTCCAGCAGTATTTATATTTCATTGTTCTGGACATTTCTCTTGCTAGGTAGTATAATCTGTTACCATTTGGGGTGAGATGATCTGATATGTAAATAGGTGTGCAGGTCCCCTTAAGTCCTAGATTCTGTGTGCTCAATTTATTATTCTTATTTTGAATATTATACTTTTTAGTGGCGGTTATAATATTCATTTTCTGGATATATGTCGACATTTCCACTACAATAGGTTTCTTGTCGCCCTTAATCGTAGTCCTGTAAATGTCCCTTACATCGTTGTTTCGTATATCAATTTTAAGAGATGTTGATAGATTGCATACCATGTTCAGTAACGTTGCTTTCGACTCGTTTTCCGATCTAGGAACGTTTTTTATTTCGAGTGAGCATTTACGTTGGGACTTGATTAGGTTCTCCATCTTATTCTCGAGGACAGTTATATATTCTTTGTCTTTAATTCTCTCTTCCTCCATTTTATCTACTTTTTTACATACATCGTCGTATTTAGAGGAGAGAAATGTCAGAGACTCCTCAATAGTTTTTAAAGTAGATGTAATTTGAGTTCTTTCGCTGCTTTGTTGGTTCATCCATGAGGTTATCATATCTTTCATTTCAGTCTTGAAATCTGTAAGATCAGTCAGAATCTCTTCTGAACGCTTCCGCCTTCGCGAGTTGACGAAGCTGGTTGGCGCAGCACTATTTGTGTCGATCGGAACACTGAGTAGGTTTGATTCCGAACTGCATTTCTCCGGTGTCTTAGGCATTGCGAGGGCTACTGTACAACAATTGATAACAAGGCCGGGAGAGGAAAGATATTCACGATGTAAAGTAGCGAGCAATAAAAGTCTCGAGCGTTGTGTATTGGGTCGCGTAACGCAAGCGGATGCTATAATAATTATTAGCGTTCACTAATTTGTAGCGTTTAGTTCTTATCATGCGTAGCAGTGGCTGCGTATATGGGAGCAGTATTCGGTTACACGAGAGGAGGCGAGATGAAATTAAAATACCTGTCCTCTTTTGGCACCGCTGGTGGCGTATAGTGAGCGAAGATGCGGTGCAGGAATGAGATAGCAATTTTTTTTTCGCACGCTGTCTTCTTTTCATTTGTATGTGTAAGCACCGGCAGAACTTGTTAAAAGGCGTGAAGTGACTGATAACTGATTGAAATTTTGCTAATATGAACTTTATTGACGCGCTCGCGCAATACACGTCTGCTCTCAACGGAGTCTCGGCGAAGAAGCAAAATGTATGTACTTATGTTTTGCTTCTAGCGAAACAGATGGCGCTGTGACACATATGTGAAATTTAAAATATTAATAGAATAAGAGGGACTATTGAGCATTTTGAAAAGATAATTTGATCAATCTTTAAAAACGACTGTTACTGAAAATTATGTTTAAATATAAACGAACGCCTTTCAAACTATTATTTCTATACAAAATGTTTTTGTAACCTACACAACGACGTATTTAAATTATTATAGGAGAAGCTTCATCATCTGTTAAAAAAACACAAAATGATCACCTTGTTGAAAACAAATAAAACGGTTATTTAGTTATTAAACACATAATTCTGTACATTTCCGTAAGATTTATTTAGTGTACCACCCAAATCGGTAGTTTTTTTTCTAAGTGCTAAATTCATATATGGTCGTAATAAAAAAATATATCTATATAAGTATTATATAATAAGTATATATGTATGTTTATCAGCTGCCTGGTTACCATAACACAGGCATTAAATTGCCTAATTTGGAATCCCATAGCCGTGCGTGGAAAAGAAAAAAAAATATATCACCGTTTTTATTGATCAGAGTATCATAGGAGGGTGTTTGCAGATAAACTAGGTGTTCTAAACAATTGAACATAATAACAAGGTATAGCTTTATTTGAGACATATTATTACACTTAATTATGTATTAAATATGTTAAAGTAACCCATTCAATTTGTCCATTAGCAAACTTTACCTAGTCTGTAATTGAACAGCTACTGGTCTTTAATAAAACTGTGCTATAACAACAAAACAGTGTTTTTGAAAGAAAATATTTAGTACGCTATCATGAGTACAGGTACCTATTGCCCAATTATTCCAAATCTAATTTTCTCTTTGCATTAACAAACACAGCTGTTGAATGCCTCGCGAACTAACTGTAGAATTTTTATCACTTTCTATGTCAAATTTTTTCATTCAAAACGAGCACAAAAAAGAATCAGCTGTTGCTCCGAATTAAAAAGAATCTTTCCTTTACCTGAGCAAAGTTAGATGACAATGAGACATACGAATATAGAGTGCTATAAAAAGATGTCGGTCTTATGTACCTATGCTCCTCTAGCAACTCTTTCCACACACGAGATTATTATTTAAAAAAATATTAAGACGAATAAATTAAGAGAACGTGGGCTCAATACGGTCATAATTATTAAAGTTTGTTCCTTTTTTAGTCACAGAGATCTTATGGTTCCCGAGTGATCCGTATTTCAATTGTAGGTATACGTGTATAGATTATCTATGCCGGTAGCCACCCCGCGAGTTCATTGATCGCGGCCATTGTGTGCGCGTGCGTTGCCAGCTGCGACCGCGCCACCCTTGCGTTGGGGAGGCAGATGGTAGCTTTTGAGAGATTTTTTTAAAATTCCTTATCTGAAATTTCGCGTCACGCATGATATCATATGTTTAATGAATTTTTTTTACTCCTACTCAGTAAGCATCTACTTATTGACGGACGGTAAACAAAAGTGATATGATCGAGGTAATGTTATGATGTGCCAATAGGTACATGCCGTAATTCTCATTATCCATAGGGATACGCAAAGAGCATACATATTATGACCATTTGTAAAATATACTTTTCGAAGTGATTTTTACAGCCACTTGCACTTGCACTCATTAAAAAAAATAGAACATGCACTTCAACCGTAAATCGAATCTGCAAACCGTAAATCGAATCTGCAGTCAGCAATCAGGTTGACTAACCCCTGAATCAACCGGCTCCAGTTACATAAGTCTTCTAGGATAACATATATAACTGTCGTAAAATCCTGTAAACAAGTATGTATGTATATAGCGAAATCAACGTATCTGATAGTATGTAGGTATATAATCATCTATGTATAGGTGTGCAGTTAGCGGAAGAGTTTTCTCAAATAAGAAACGATACGTCAACAATGGCTATCGGAGGAAGTGACTGGCTCCACGTATTCCGCTAGAACAATGCGTTTCCCACCGACCCACGTCGCTCGATCCGGCTTCCTGTCCCGCGACACTCGAGACTGATGGAAGTGGACCGGTCTTAACTAGTAATTCTACACTAGTTAGTAAAAAGATATAAATTTACTAGACAACGATAAAAATTCTATATTCTATATTTCTATATTCTATATTTCACGATAAATATTCTATATTTCTTCTATATTTTACTTCTTATATTTCTTCTATACTTTCTTCTATTATATTTCTTCTATACTTTCTATATTTTACTTTGCAATCGAAAGAGACACAGTTCTAATGGACCAAAGTGATTGTCAGAGATTACCGTCACATGTATAAGGTTTCTCCCTCGAAGATGGATACGTATTTCTTCGAAAACAAATCGAAACACATGAGATATAAAAATACTTAGATTCAACCGTTTTATATTATATGTATAACAATGTTAAGATCTTTATAGCGAATTCGCCACAAATTAATTGCATTAAAAAAAGACAAATAAATGAGATAAACAGAATTATGAAGGTTACAGCTTAGAGCTATATAGATGAATTTATACTCATTTTTGTGATATACGTAGTATAAAAAGTCGTAGTAGGTACAAATGGAACAAAAACTTGAGCTTAGTGTCTACAGTTTTATGAGAGATCACTTTGAAATTATGATTTTTACATTGCGCATATTCCAAATTAGGTGCTTATTAAAATAGTAATTCAATTTGGAGTTTTTCATAACAGTTTTGATATAAAAATGTTATACTGAAAGTTTGCACGCGATATTTTAAGCTTCTAGTTGGAATTTAATTCACAATTAATGTTTCAGTCTGCCAGATAGGTGGTACTGCTCTACTTACTATCTAATACTAAAACAATTGCCAACTATTTATCGATGTTTAATCGCAGCACGAAATTCAATCTAATCAAATGTGATAAAATACTTATTAAATCTATATTTTATACTCAGCCCGTACTGCCATAAAACAATTGTGCAACGTAATACCGACTTTATCATACTTAACAAGAATAAATTGTAACCGTAATGATTTAACTTTAATTGTCCGAATTCAATAGATCCTCTGAATTTAATAGACAATCTCGGTGCGTCGTTCGTTATATTTCGAATCTTACAGCTTCCGATAAAAGGAAAAATTCCTACGTGCACGCCGGATGTTTACGTTATCTTGATAAAACGTATGCAATGCATACACGAGCTGAGAATCGTTTTTAAGAAACTTACGGCTGAAGCTCATTCGAGTGGGCCGTGTACCACTACTGAAACAAGTCTACCTGTACGTTAAGGTAATAGCGGCGAGGTACAACAGTGATAACGAGGCAGAGGCGAGCGAGGCGGTGGAGGGTAGCGCGGCAGCTAGCAGTAGGGCACGCCACGCATGTGGCGGGCCGGCGGGCCGCTGCCGACGCATCTGGTGACCGGCGGGGAAAGCGCGGCGGGGGTTAAAATTAGTGACGGAGCGCCACGTGCGCCGCGAACGAGCATCAGTCCGCGCGCAACCACCGCACTGAACGCTCGTGCCCTGCGACATCAGTGTTTACACGAAAACATAGGCTCGTGCGTACTGATCCGCCACAGCGGACGGTGACAGTGTTCAGGGAGTGCTGAGGTGGCCGGCGCGACGGAGACGGTGCAAGGCATGCTGATGGCGGGCGCTCTGCCGGCCGAGCCCGAGGGGCTGCTGGCTCTGGGCGCGCTGCCCGGACAGAAGGACACCACCTGGACGAAGCTCTTCGTCGGCGGACTGCCGTATCACACGACCGACAAAAGCCTGAGGGAGCACTTCGCGGTCTACGGCGACATAGAAGAAGCGGTCGTCATAACAGACAGACAGACCAGCAAGAGCAGGGGATATGGATTTGTAAGCATCTTTTTTTTTTGTTTATTTATCGTTGGATCTAAATGCGTAATATTTGAATGCATCTGCCCGGCTCCTGTTTTAAGTTTTCAAGTGTTCACAATAAGTAACGTTCCGTCGAGCGCGTTTATTCAGCTGAATTGACACGTAAACCGGGTGTGCGCGTACGACTCGCCGCGACTCTGAAACGGTGGCGTATCGCACATTAACCACGTTATCGCACCTCACCGCTACCTACACTACATCCAGCCCAATGGAAACACTCGTGTTGTATCGCAAAATTACATCTAACACGGAAGTCGAGTGCGCCACGCATGTACATAATACACCTGTGTTACTTTAAAATGACCTATTGTGAATTGTGTATCGTTCTATTGGAAAAATGCATTATCCATTGATGATATGAAAATTTATACGGAACCAAGCGACGTCTGCTGGTACCTTCATGTACTTATTTCGGTTCGGTACATACATGTAACGATCACTACGAAATTGATTACAATATAATTTTAATGTACAGTTGGCTTTGCTACTACCAGTCTGCCAATAAATGAAATAACATGTCAGTTCTTCGCCGATACGTGGACTGAACATTTCTCCTACATAGGACAGATGTGTCTTATTAAGAAGTTTTCAACCAATTTTATAACAGTAAATCTCTTTAACGTAATAAAGTTTGAGGCTTTTGTGCTGCGCGAGCGGGACTCGTGGGAAATGAATCACAACCCCATTTTCAATTCAGTAGGGTAAAGCTACCCCGAGGGAGGGTACGTAAGTAGTCCCATTGCACCCTCGCCGTGGCATCCAAATAGCTGTAATAATCGCAATGCACTATTCGCGACACTTCAAGTTAGTCACCGTTAGTCAGAATTCGTGATCGAAAACTAAACGTCCTTTGTTTTATAAATGTTGCATGAACGTTTTTCATTGAGATTGAGAGCTATTAAATTATAAGTGTGCATTATGAGGTATTGTTGAGTTGGTTATAGATGCGTGTATTCTGAGTCTTATTTGTATTGGTATACAGGTGAATTTGTATCCGTTGTGGGACTGAAGGCGATTGTGCCAGTTGTTCGCTGGGCAGAGACAGGGTATGTCGGGACGTGTTGAAGTACATTTTAAAGACAAAAGATCGTAACTCGATACTGTGCGGGTGAAACGGGAGTACGTGCAGGGCGAAAAAAACTTGGAAAATACCTTACGTATTGATTATAAACCAATTTTAATATAAACAAGCTGGCCCGGCGAACGTCGTGCGCCTTACGACAAAATAAATTCTCGTTATCCCCGTGTAAATCCCTATCCCTCGGGAACTCCGGGATATAATGTAGTCTATGTGTTATTCTGAGTCTTCAGCTACCTACATACCAAATTCCATCGTAATCGGTCCAGTAACAAACCTCCATACTCACAAACTTTCGCATTTATAATATTAATAATAGGATAGGATAAATGTGACTATGAATTTTTTATATATATTTTTATTACGTATATATTACATATGCATTGAATATATGTAAAAGAGGTTTATTAAAATTGGTTTTAGGAAAATTCTATTATTGCGCGAGCACAGCCGCGGGCAAAAGCTGGTATGATATATTTACTACCATAAAAGTAGTTTCCAACATTTTCATATCTTTTTCCTCTTTAAAATCTGCTTTGCAGTGTCGAAAAGCAGATTTGATAGAAATATAACTATTTCAATAACTGAATTCGACATTAAATCTTTATTGAGGTTTACTGTGACGCCACAAAGCCTTACTTTACGAAAGTTCTAAGTAGGTACTTTGTCGCTTCTCCTAACTCCTAGTATCCTCAGGTAATGAACGCCATATTTTTATTTCGTTCTATTGATTATACATTTTAACGTCAAAAACAGAATTTTCAAAAACTCACTAAAAAAACAAAACACACCTGCAGTTATAGATTATACCCAGTGAAAATTGTGTTCC
>DWQT01003305.1:0-12678 GCA_018244895.1 Myscelus amystis hages | reverse complement strand
AAAATATAATCGTGACGGCTTTCACTTTGAACGAATTTTTATTATTTTACAATTTTATTTTCCACTTACAGTAGAATATAGTAGTATTAAGTGTGTGTGTTGATTCCTATAAACGTATTGCAATATAGCTAGGTACCCAATGTTAGTCTACCATATAGCATCAATATAATGCTTGATAAAACAATATGCTGTAGTAAAAAGAGTAACTAATATATGTAATTAAAACGATAAACTCTCTTAAATCGCCTAAGTTTATTTATCTCAGAGATTAAATTATGTTTCTACTACATAAAGACACGAAGAACGAATATATCTTCCGTTTATAAGTTAATTAAAAACATGTGTGGGGTTGCGCTCTCCGCGCGCGTCTCGGCCGCCCTACAACGAGGGCTTTGAGCGGCATCCCTTTTAACATCCTCCTATCATTATTGTAATCGACTCACAAAATAGTGGTTGCATTATTCTTTCAAGATTCTAGATCTTCGCATGATTGTCTATGACACCATTGCAAATTGTACCTATTTTTATACAAAGAAAACTTTACAGTCTTTTCGACGCGAGTTAATTGCATTATATAACAGTGGCGTACAAAATTTATGTTTCCATAACTTAAAATTCATGCCTTAATCAAATTTATGCCTTATTCGACACTTAGTTAAAACGTATATGTATCATGTCATGTTTGCGTAATATTGTACCCATGCAAGACCCTGAGATAAGAATTCTTAACATAATCCGGCTGTCTAGTAGCGAGGGAAGGCCGCGCGGGATTTGGAAAAGGAAATAGATACCTACGCGATGATTTAAGCCGCATTCCGGGATACCTTGCTGTTGCTTATATTAATGCGGTCAAGAGCCATAACTTGCGTTCATTTTGATACCTGTGGTTTCTATTTATAACAATACGAAAATAGAAGCTATTTCCTTCTATTTTCTTTTTCTTTCTTCACGAATATTTCGAACAAATACTATTAATTAAATTTCTAGCTGATTAACTTCGTGTTATTTGCTTTAATATATTATTATTTCAACTATAAAATTGACAGCGATATACTAGCATGATTTTAGGTATATCAAAATGTATCAAGGTATATCAAAATAGCCTAAATTTATCGAAAAGGTATTTATTTACTTAGTAACCCGTGTAATCCTTTCCGGGTGATGGCAGCACGGTACGCTCGAAGCACTCGATAGGAATCATCTGATTAACAAAAGTAGGCGGCGACAGACAAAGCTCTTGGTCACACGGTGTACGATGTTGCCTCCTGCCGCCCATGTTACTTATAGGCCACGCACTTTAAGTACAAATGACTCATCACTTGAAATAAATACCGAAGCCACGCTAAAAATAGTCCTAAAAAATGTTGGTGTTTCATATTTATCGGTACCGATATTGAACCCACTATAATGGGCTAACGAAGTGAATGTGTGGTTTGTTTCCAAACATATTTCTGTATATTTTGTTCAATATTCATTTTTAAATATGTATATGTAGGTATGTATGTTTTATATCAATCCGAATAATACAAAAGCTACACTCGATAATTTTACATGTAATGGAAATCAGCTACGGTCATTTTAATAGGAAGTAAGAAAATACAGCAACATATATACATAAAGGTATCTACGTATATTAATATTTACTGTTCATTCATTGGTTAATAATTCAATAAAAGCGTAACCGGAACATCTATAGCGTATAATGCTTGTGCTACCAATGAACGCTTTTTGATAAATATGCGTAATTGTGATTGCAACCGGATGTTGCTCAGTACAGGAAGTGCCCAAAGCGCGCTGACCGGAAGCGCGGACCCAGAGGAGGCAATTCACAGGTTCACAGCGATCCCACTAATGAACAGAACAAGAGCCGCATTGAGCCTCATTACGAATTACACTCATCAGAGTCGGCACTTACGCGTTGTTTATTCTGCAATATGGTGACTAATACGCGTGCTTATGAGCATCGTAAATCCATGAGAAGATTCTGTGCGCAACATATCGAAAACACTTAAAACTATACAATTTAATATTTTAAAAGCCTGTATTAAGGTGTATACTACTATAAATAATAATACACTACGACCGTGAATTTTATTTTTACACGATTGGTACACTTTGTCTGGGTAGATGTAATATAGCTACACAACACACATGTCAACGGTCAAAACACCTTTTAGTGTTTAGAGGACGTATGCCGTTTTAAATTACGGAGATAATGTTTCGTTGCTGAAATTTAAACGAACAATGTAAAACGGCAGACCTTCGCAAAAAACCATCACGCGTCACGAACCATGCTTACCAGCTGTTCTTCTTTTACTGACGCTAAAATGTAACCTCGAACATTTGTTGAGAAACTGACTTATCCCGACACGATACCGACGGTAATACAATAAAAAATAAACTTGCCGTGGTTCGTTACCATGAATCAATTTTATTTGAATGGAAGTCATAAAACATAATTTATTCCCTTATTGGTGTACAAACAGTACTGTTCGAAATAACTCCGACCACCTGGTGCACTAACTTTGAGTGTAACATAATTTATGGGGCTTAAAACTCTACACAATGCAACCGCAAAAATAACCCTTGACTGCTTTTTCTCAACAAAGTGTCCCTTGTGCCCATGTCAAGAGGTTGCAGCGAACGGGTTATATTTCCCTGGAAATATTACACCCGCATTGATGCTACCCCTCTGACAATGGTCGAGGATACAAATTAATTTATCATAGCTTCAAAATGAAACGTGAGTTGCATTGCGTTGTTAGGATAAGTAATGCATTGTTGGTAATATTCTACTGAACACAGCGGAAGCGGCAAAGTTTATTATTAGAAACTTTGACGTTTAGGTAATCGTAATGGCTCTAATGTAATTAATTACTTACTTATTTACTTACTATTCTGAATGCGCGTCCTTGCGGTAACACCTGATTGGACACAAAAGTGATAAGATTCCATTATAATTTTATAACCCAAGTAGCTAGTCGTACTTATGTACCTAGCTAAAAATTATTACGTTTGAACGTTATGTTAATATTTTTTAGTATCCTAATATTTATTCGACAATGTAGAAGTTGTATTATTTATGGCAAACACAATAAAATTGTCTTTTATAGGTCTATTTCTATTATTGGTTTTCATAAAATGTGCAACATAAATATAAAATACATAATATAATAATTATGTTTTATAAATTAACTTGTATAGGAATTTACAAAACTTGTAGCTATGAATGTCAAATCAGCCTTAAAACCCGAGTGAACACATTTTACGTTATGCTGAACCACACCATCGTGGGGTTGAGGTTTTTATCAGTATATGAATTAAATCAATCAAATCTTTTACATTTTAAAACTTTCCACTGGTGCGACAATAATGGTAATTGGTTATTGAATGTTTTTGATAACTTGCCTATTATATTGATTTTAATTCTAAGGTAAAGCATGTTTTTGTCGTTAGTGACGTCATTTTGCTCTTCTTTCCTTTATTATGATTTTACGACAACGTAAAGTTCTTCAAATATTTAGTACTAAAAGAAAGATATACAGAGTTGATGGCAGCAATATATTAAGATGCAGACTGTTAACGAATCAATCATCGCGCCAGTTTCATCACTCGCTCCATGCGTTGACACTTCATGCAATTAAGTTGTCATTGCGGCGCATAAACGGAAGTGTTTATGCATCGCGAAATGTAGTATGTTCTAAGAATGTGTGGACTAAATTATGCTAAAATTGATAGCATTAAACTTTCGTTATTCCGTATTGTACCGGTTTTTGTTTGCTTGTAATCATTACTAAAATTGCTAACAGATCAGTTATTTGTAGTCCAAAGAAGGAGAATATTTGACAAAGAAGGGTTTTGCCATCGATAACATTTTTATTTAATATTATTAAACCATCCATCATATTATTACTCTACGACGTTTCGGCATAGAATTGCTAAGCTGTGCCGTGTTGTGCCCGCATTTATTTTCAGTGCTTTACGATCTATACATTTTCAAGACGTACAGAATAAGTTTGTTCTTGAAATTGGTAAAACATCAAAATGGGTTATTTACACTTCATAAATGTAGACTAACGTTAAATGTCTGATTATAGTTTCACAGTTTTAATTGATAAGCTCAACGATAGCACATTTAGAGCCGACTTTTATAGAAGTTTTAAGAAAGTTGCGTAAACATGGGCTGTAAATGAATATACCTACTCGTATTTGACGTCATGGCGAAGTTTCATCACTGGATAAACAAAGCCGCAAGCCAGCCTCGCACACAGCCATTCTGTTCTCATTTCGGAACAAACAATTAATGTTACATTGCGGGCCTAAATTCAAGTTTACGTAACAACTTTGAGTTATTGGATGTTTTCGTCCATTTTAAAATTTATTTAACTTACATGAGTTTGTTTTAAATTTTCTGTGCTTCATATTTAGTTACTGAGACAAAATACTGAAATATATTCTGTGAAAGTAACTGTAATAAATCATTCCACACGCTTTTAAATAAATGACTGTTAATCTTTTAGAATCTCTTTCAACAATGAATGGTGATTAACCGGTGGCCTGCAGGACCAATATACATATTTGAACCCGTATAATGTACTCGGGATTTAATTTAATTGAACTCCTCCGTTAAAGCTTCTACTAACTGAGATAAATAGATTTTTTTGATTAAAGTTGTCTATTATTATTAAATGCTGGAGTTAAGCACCCATTTATTTGAAATATGAAGATTTCATTTTTAATATCTATTAATGAATACATTTTTAACTGTAGGTATATTTGCTACAGTAAGAGTACAAAAAGAAAATCTTAAAATCAGTCAAAACTTTTTATAAGTAATGCCCACTGAAGTAAATTTAAAAAAGTTTAACCGATATAATACGTACTATTAGGTATATCATGTCCTTTGCCTTGCGGGTCAACTGAAAAAGAAATAGTTATGACAGTTTCATGATGAGTCTGTAAATAATATATAAAATTAAATTATAATTAACCACTTCTTAAGATTCATAGCCTATCAGTTGGAGAATTGGTATCTGGATGTCTGTGTTAGTGAAGCGCGCGCGAACCACGACATCCGCAATTCCGGCGCATTATTTACGGCATCCATACAAGTTGCGGTGCAAATATGTTACACGGCCTGTGCTCAGTGCGCTGCGCGGGTGGTCTTTTAGGTGCCAGATATGAGTCTGACGATTGGGGTTACGGAAATTAATCATTTTATTCACACCACTGATAACAATATCTCGGTTTCGGTTTCTTGGATATCGATGTTTATTAATACGTTTTTAATTTCACAGTGTTTAACTTCGTACATTTAAGTAAAAGGTCCTTCAATGGTCCAGATCTTTCTTTATACCGAAATTGTATTCATTGTTAAATCAATTATTAATAATTGTATTGTAATAATTTGTTACATTAATTCTAATAAACAAGTTAATTTCAAATCGAATTATGGCGCCACAAAAACCCTACTATTGAATATTAATTAATTAAACACCGTGATCGCAGATTTTCGGACGGCTTAAATCTAGTAAACATATTTGTACGCCGTGAAAAATTCGATCTGTGGCGTTTTACCATATGCAGAAACTATGATAAAATTACCAATTACTTACCTGTGTGTTATAAATTAAATTAAATTTTTATCTGTCTATTTTATTTTATTTTGTAGATATCCTTGTAATAACAAACGCCTACACATTAGAGCCCACAAATACCAAGTTATTTTACAAATGTTGTTTATATAATAAAAACGTTAAAGTATAAATTTACATTATGCAAATCCATGCGAGTATGGTGAACAGCGGGTTGTTACATTTGTTTCATTTATAACAATAGATATTTAGACGTTTACGTCTAAAGTTTGTAACTATTTTTTGTTCGATATCAAATTTACGAGAGTTAAATTCTTACTGTACTTTTAATTTCATTTCTATACTATCATACCAGGTCCTCAAAAGGGGTAGGCAGAGAGGCAGAGAGGAAGAGAGGATTTATTTGATACAGCTGATGTCGTTGAGTCCTAACATAAGCTTCAATAGGAAACTAGACCGTAACCTAGATGTTTTTAGGTGCCTTCGTAATTCTAACTTTCTCCCCGTACACTGTATATGGGTGTAGCAAGTGACCGTCATTCATTCTTGAATAATGGTTGCTTCTTTACGGTATTATAAATTCTAAACACGCATCATATTATGTACACGGCACCCACATCCACTGTTGACTTACAGCGGAAACCATTAGTATAGAAATGTGTTCATGTTTAACCCATTTTCACTATTTGGCAGTTAGCTACTTCTTTGGACTTAGAGCGTCTTTGTTTCTGTTGCTTGTGGCGCCTTCACGGTTCATTGTACGCGTTCTAATAAAGCGTTATTTTGTGCACCATGTGCAATTGATGAAATGCCGAAAACATGTTTTTATAGGCATATACCTAGGTAACTACTACGTATTCTTAAAAATATCAAATAAAACATTAAGCAAATTTTATTGCTTAAGATTTTTGTTATATTTAAATTCAATGATTATGATTATTCATAATTTTAATTTCGTAAGGTAAGTAGATATATGGTAAAAATATTGGCATTACGTTGAAATAAAATAATTTGGTTATTATCATCATTATAACAAAATAATTCAGTGATATCAGTGATAGTGCTCATATGTGAAATATGCAATCATCCCCAGGTTTAAAACATATTAATATTATTATTCAAAATATGGCAAGAATAGCAAGTCCTAATTATTTCTCTCGATTTCTTTCGACCGATTTATTTCTCGCCTTTGTTTTCGTGCCTAGCTAGGGATATATTATAAAACTATTATAACGGTAGGAATGACATTAATTCTCTTGTCATTACGTACTGTTTGCTATCTCATGTCAATGGACTATTAGAGTGGCCGAGAATATATTTCTTGCGCCACATAATAATTCTGTTTTGTGTTTATTACTTATAGTTCTCTTATAGTTTGTTTTCGTTTAAAAATAATTTATTGCATAAAAAGTTTTGCAAAATTGCAAATAAACTAATTAATAGTTTCAATAGTTTCTTCACAAACGAATGTTATTTATTATAACAGCGTACAGTATAACATAGCACATTAAGTGACCTTGACAACATTATAAAATGCTTTTTTAAACTCTTTCTTCATTAAACATTTATCTGTTAAATATCATTTTTTATTTAAATCATTAGTTAATTAAGATAGAGGTTTACTAATTACTATTGGGTGCTTGTTTCCGTGGTCGGAGAGCCCCAAAACTAAGGGTGCCGACTGGGCCAGGGGCCCCCAAGTTGTAATTAAACTTATTACATTATGTTGCATGCGTTCAAAGCAATGTTGGAAAATTTAATTATAGATGTAAAATGCACACGAATAAGGGTAAACACTATGAACTTAATATACTGTTATGTGAGAAGGTTGAACTTCAGCTATTTATGTAAATGCTATTAAATAACCTCGTGTCATTGACTTCTCTATTTCTAGTAAATGTGCGGAGGTGATAATTTAATATCGTGATGGAGGAATCGAAATATCAAAATAGAATAGTGAAAGAAAGTTGATAACTGGACAGTCTTTAAATTCTATTAATATATACCTAAATTTTAATTACAATGCATTAAATTCAAAACAATAGTACAAAGGTAACTTTCCTAGATTTCACTAACACTTTATACGACGGCAAACATAGCTATTGCCTCCAAAATGACAGGTACTAACGTTTTAATGAACTGAAATATTAATAACTAAAATAGTCACCTACTAGTTAAGTTTCCAATTAGCTTAGCAGGAAGTTGTGCGCTTAATCACATTCGTTAGTAAATTAATAATCCGTGCATTATTAAATAAGCATATGATCGATACCTCATGAGCGGCTAATTGACAAGTGCTTTGCATGTATTGACACTATTTGCTGTTTTTGCCAATGAATAATTTCAGCCGGTCCACATGTTCATGACAATTTTCTAAACGAAAACATAAGACCATATACATACATAGGTACTAATAATACGAGTGTTATAAAAATGTCTAATGTCACTAATAAAATAATTCTTCGTCAAATATTAAAAGTATAATCCTGGATATAAAAGATTAACAGAAACATGTTGTGATTGAAGAATGATTTTATGTACCTATGTATTTCAAATTCTAATATACGTCGGACCCTAAGTGTATTCATTTTTATTTTACTGAATGCGTCACTTGTCTTTTAGCCATAAGGTTTTAGTTATTACTTAACGAACCCCATACTACATGCATATTTAGGGCGAAACCCCATATTTGAGAGGGCCAGGGAGACGAGGGAGTGCGGTCATCATGGCGATCGGTAACGAAATATTAATGGGATTTTTAATTCAAATACTTGTATAATGTACTTAGTAGTTTACTGAATTATTTAAAATTCAATTTGTAAATCGTAAACTTTATTAGGTATTATAAACTTGCGTCGTGCAAGGACCAACCTGGTGAGCACCAACCTCACCCACATTACTAAAACTTGATATATGTATGTACATATATACACCACGATCTCCTACGCGCCGGGCCGGTGTAGAGCTTGATACACTTGGAATTTAATGAAGTCGTTTTTTTTACAGCTGTTAACAGCGAAAAAAGAATATAGAGCGTACGTAATTAAAATAAACACAATTAAAGGGGTACTGCATAAAAAGAGGCCTCCCAATACAAATTACTAGTTGCCCCGGCAAACGTTGCTTTGCCAAATAAATTATTACCATAATTAGTAACGCCTATTAAATAATGCTGTTAGACATAGTAATGTTATAACGAAATGAACAGAAATCGCTTAAATTCAAATGTTATTAGTAAGGAAAAATATTACTAAATTATTTTAAAGAAAAATGTCTTTAGTAAAAAAACAATTAATTTATTGATTTGAATAATTCTCACAGAATTTATCATTTTTATTTTCATTAAATAAATATCAGAAAAAAAATTAAATATTTTAAAGATAAACACTTAGCAGAGCGTGGTTTCGATCCACGGACCTCTGGGTTATGGGCCCAGCACGCTTCCACTGCGCCACTCTGCTACGGAATAATGCTATGAAATTACGTTACTTAAACCAATACCAGTTCTATTAGTAATACCAATTTAGTAGTGCACCCGTTGCTCAAATTCAAACTGTTTTATTCATTATAATATACATACATACACTCAATGACTCACTACACTACACTCAATGCTCAGCTCATTGCACTCACTCAAATAATATCTGAATGTAAATAAATAAATATTTATACATACACGCATAATTTATATTTATTTGTTCATATCATCAAGACATTCTCTGTTTTTCTATAATAGCATTTCACTATTTGCTTCGAATGTAAAAGAAAGTAGAAAATGTATTGACAATACTTAGTAAACTGGTCACTATGTTGTAGCAGCGGCCGAGAACGATTAATACAATATCACTGTGAAATGTCATGAATAAATCAGCATTCATGTCGTCCTTTTGATTCTACTGATGTGCACCTGATTTTATGCGAATACAAGTTCATTACGTTCTTGCACGAACGGAACTACATTATTACCAAATCTTATTTAAGTTCACTATATTTTTTTCAATTTTGGTACATTTGAAGTGATTTCCTCTAGTCGAACCAAACAGCTTCTGTGAACACATTCAATGATTAAGAGTTTTAGTCAAATTTTATATACGTACTTAAGTAGATATATAACAGTAATTATTTAGCCGTGTAATTGTATCGCTCGAAGAAGTGAAAACTGAATGTAATTTATTATGTAGATATCTTTATCTAAGAATAGCAGAACACGCGCACGAATGACTATAAAGATAACGGTAAAATATTGTGAACGATATTTCATAATAAATACTAGCTGAACGCCTGCGATAGGTACAGTTTTAAGCTATTATGTATGTCATGTAACAATAAGGAACCATACATTATGTCGTGCACGTATCCCGATGGATTAATACGCGTAGGAATACTTAGAATTGTAACTGCATGTTTATAATGTAAGTTATGTTATTGTGGTTGCAACGCTGTGTTCGCACGATGTTCGATGCGTGAGACAATTTTTATTTAGCTTCCATGATTCCCTCACGGCGACGCCGGTCACGTCCATCCACCTTTACAGAACACCGCCCACGAGATTGTATAATTCGATCCTTCCCGAAAGTGTTTGCATAACGAAGGGAAATTGATCTATTGTAACACTACTCCACGTGTTGGAAAAATTACAACATGACACGAGTAAACTTATAAAGCCAAGTATTAACATGATAACCGCATATGGGTCACAAAAAATGGATACTGATGTCTTTACTTATCAGGTCGCAGGCGTACCTATGCTAAAAGATTCATCTCACTATGTTGTCAACTTTATATAAACTAGACATGTAAGTGTTCCGGAAAAAACGTGATTATAGAATTTACAATAACATTGATAATATAAAATTATAGTTTAAAATGAAACGGAGTAATAGTTCTGTTGACGGTTACGAAACAGCGGAGGTTACCCAATATCAAAAGAGCGCCGCTTCCGTTGATTTATCGTGTTTTCGACATTGGACCCTTTGTCTTCGTCTCCAGCAGCTCTGTAGTTTGCTCCTTGATCAAAAGTTCCCTGGCCGCCGCACAATTTACCTACTTACACATGTTATTATAATACTTGATATAAGCATGCCTACTTATTGCGTAATAACACAGATTCCAGTGAATTTACTGTACATACTATCTACAGTATTCTGTTATGAATGTACTAATAAAAATTATATGAATTAATGATCATTAAATATTATTAAGTATAACTTGTTTTCACAACTTCACTGTCTCGATAGGGGATATACATAATAAATACACATTCCTGCTTTAAATTACATGCCATTTAAAATTACTCTAATTTGTTATAGAATAGTTGGTGCATCGTTCAATTTAAGGATTGCAACCAGATGTTCTAAACATTTAATTCAGTTCGCCAGAGGAGCGAGTAGATTTTATGTCACTGTCCCCTTGGAGCTTCTGTCGAATTTCAAGTTTTTGTGTCGAAATTACTTTTCGGCACGGGAGGCAGCCGGCGGGCGCGCGGCTCCCGGCGGGCGCCGGCAGGTGCGTGCGTCCAATATGGGCACGTGCACGTGGTAGAGCCATTTGGTAACAGCATTTCACGAAATCACCTTTTGAGTTTATTCAATTACGTACAATAAAAACGAAATTAAACCCAAAAAACCTTACATGGCTATGGGAAACTCACTTTGTTTGCCACATTTCTTCCAAAACCTTTTATAAAGTTAGCGTAGGAGGATAGTAACACAGATCTACATTTAAACTTTAACGGCTTAAAGCTGTTATTGTTACATCGCGGGGGAGTCTGCGTTAAAAGCACTCGAACGACCCATGGTTCAATATTGGTAGATAAGCGTGATATTTTAAACAGTGATTTTGAAGCAGAGCGTCCGTATCATGTGCGCTGCAAATGTGGCGCCATTACAGGCAGCGCCGGCGCCTGCGCGAAACAATGACGCGATCGTGCTATAATTGGCGGCATGGGAGATGACGGGCTGCGCAGAAATCGTAATCTGTAGGACGTTTTTAAAATACTCAACGTACATCAGGATTTGCGAGATTGTTGGTTGAGCGAATTATCCACTTCCTTTCACTGCGACCAGCATATACATAACGAGGTCTGATTCACAGCTGTCACTCACAATTTGCTAACGAGTGTTAAACTTGTCAAGGCCCAAAAAGATAAAGATCACTGCCTGGGAGTTTTATTGAATGCAAATTGCGGCTATGGGCGATATATTACTACATCTCGGTTCAGCTCAAATGAATAGAAAATTATTTACGTACCCAGGCATTGTTCTGTCAGCTGCCAGTCTTTAAACTAAGCAAACAAATTATTTAGTAAAGGTTACTGATGGTACACGCATTTGTTATTAGTAGTCTGTACAATATACCCTGCTTTCTACTTTTAAAGAGGTAATAGATGTCTTTATGAAAACAAGATAAGGCTCGCTAAAAGAACATAATATTATCAAATATTATTGCGTTAATAGAAAATTTCTTTGTTTTGTTGGCTTTTTATTTTACCTAATTCAAATTTAATTTGTTACATTCGGTATAAGGTATACAATCAATGAAAGACACGTGTTTTAAATTTTAATCATCCTTCTTCGGTTTTGTGCGCCCTTCCGACTATAGACCGGGAGAAAGAGGCCGGCTAAAACGGCTAAAACTAAAGCCAAAACGGTAATAGAAACTAATATAGGTATAGACTTTGTTGCTTTTTTCATCTTTTTGCATGGATCTCTAAATTGAAATAAGTTTTAAATCTTTCAAAAATATACTCAGGTAACAACATTGCATTTGACGTAAAAGGCCAAGTAGAATAGCTCGATACATAATCGAAGACGGGTACAATAGTAAGTGTGTGCTTTAATATGAATGGTACTGGCCAGTAGGACTCCCGCTGCCCGCCCATTGTCGGGAAGGGACGCAGGTAGGCGCTGGTTGACCGGTGCTCGGCCGTTCATACAAATTGACCGTGAGTTGCTGTTTTGTTTACATTGTAAGCAAAATGTACGTGTATATTACACCACCCTTAGTAGCATAAAAATAACTACGTTATGAAAAACCGACTTCGAAACTAAAAAGTAAAAAATAATAAAGATTTCATATTAATTGT
>DWQT01003304.1:0-12679 GCA_018244895.1 Myscelus amystis hages | reverse complement strand
TCCATAGATGCCGAATTTGACATAACAGCATAAACCCCATAATAGCAAATTACCGAGTTGTTGCTTGGGGGCGTCGAATTGTACAATATAAACATTCAATTAAAAGTAATCTAATAAGCACTGCTATATATAAATATACAATATGCATGATCATTCTCTTTTCTTATTATTACATTTTTTATGTGTACATAATTATAATTCAATTAATGTGATTTTTCTATGTGAGTTTACTTACAATGTATCATTATTCATTTATAAAACGACCCTAAAACTGTAACACTTTAAATTCGTCATCTATATAATCGCCCTCAGTCCCTGATCACTTCACGTCTTCCTAACATTCGAAGCAATCAAGAGCTCGCTAAAGTCCCATATCTGGATCTCCCATCTCCATTTCAATTCAGAGCGCATCTTGAATTTCATAGCGGTGCAATCAGCGAGAATCCAGGTTAATCTAGATGTAAGATTAATTTGAAATAATCCCGCCTTTGCATACATTTATTACGATTTGAATACTAAATTCTCTCTACTCTAATCTCCGCCGCTCGAACCCCTTTTTGATTGGTCTGTAGGACAACCTCTAAATAAAGATGTGGCAATTGTTTTGTTTTTGTTATAGAATCATTTACAAAAAGATATAAATAACATATTAACTGTTAAACGCGATAGATTTCAATAAAGATATCTGACTTTTCAGAGGGAAATTGTACTCATATTGACTACGATATTATTCTCATCTATGATTATCATACGTTACGATAAAGAAGCGAAGACAATTTATTACTAAGTTAAAGTGATTTCTAATTAAATGTACGACACGAGACCTTTACACCAATTATCCTTTAGATACTTTAGACTATAAAATAGAAATTTCGCCCTGTATTATGTTGTGAGATCGCAAATTGGATACGCTTGTTCACCTCACCTTATTAGGTCACAGTTATTAGTATGACCTTTATCGCGACTACCCTTAAAGGTGAGCTGTTAGTGACCCTACTCCCTGAATCGCACCTCGCTCTTATTTCAATCTCATCCAGAAAAAATATTTATGTGACCCTGTTGGTCATCGTGGACGGGATTTAAACTATACAATTTGCCGGAAATTAACCCTTATGAATAAACTATATAAATATTTTTATATACAACATGTATGTTTTGTGAATAAGGTTTACTTTTAATCGTACAAATATAACATCTTAGGCATACATACATATATAACCGTCACGCCAGGTCTTTAACGGGGTAGGCAGGGCGCACCGAGTGCCCAATATCCCTGTCCTTACAAACCTGTCATGCTTCATCCACATCCATAACTCTTATAATTTTAGGCATTTGTAAATAATAATTATTAAAATCCCTGAAATATAAAATCAGCGGTAAATTGTATTTTTCAGTTCGCAATATAATGCGACTTTGCTGCAAGATTTTATCCTTACGCTGGCAACAAATTGTGTTATTTCAGCAATATGCTAGCTTGCAAAAACTACCAATCTACGGGTTCCCCAAAAGCCCGCGAAAATCGAAAAGCGAACGGACAATTTCGCTGTGAAAGGAGAACTGATTGGAGTGATCGTATTTAACGCTGTGTGCTTTTTAAATGTATCTTGCAATCACTTACCGTGCCTTACATAGCCTGTCGCTACGGTTACCACACGTTATAAAGTTATCAGGACGTAAAAATAACCAATCAAATAAAACTTCCTTTACTTTTCAACTTGTTTTGTTCTTATTTTTCTTTTGTTCTTTTGTTTTAAAACTTTTTTTTCAGTGCTGGGCAGTGATCTCCTCGGCAATGTGACAGGCCTATCTTACACCAACATGCTACGCCAATGCGGATGGCTGGAGATACGGATTAGTAACCAAATCCATCTCTCGCTTTTAAGGCCTTCGAGAAAGTTAACGATTTAGTTAACAACCAACGTTCATTGTCAAAGTGTACCGCTTAACTTTACATAAACTGCAATCTGCAAACGCATCCAAGATACTAAAGTTTTGGCAGAGAATATTTATGTATTTATTATCTTACCTTATACGCGTCATATTGTTTCTCTATATAATTTTAAAAATCGAATGAGATCAGCATTTTAATCTATAGCATATTTATCGTATTTAATAGTTACTCTAAATAACCGTAAACCAAAAACCATTAACCGTTTTGCTACAAAAACCGCATAAATTACTACAGTTATCCCTCTGTTTTATTCTAGACCCTCGGCGGTTATACAAAAAGAAGCAAGAACCACGATGATTTTCAGATTTTCGTTATAAGCTTTCGAAACGAAATTACTTAATGTATAGCAATTATCATTAGAAGCGGGCATTACAATAACTATTTTTTTTTTCAAGCTTAATCTCCACTAGATTTATTGGAGTTGTATCAACGCCTCACAATCATCGATGCTTTGTTTGGTGACGAAACCTTCTTTATTAAAAACAGGTACCAACAATGACAGATTGTTGGTTTGGGATTCAGTTTCAGTCACCCTATTCGGGGGTCTATGTTCTAATCCTGACACAGTTTTTACAAAATTAAATCCGTTCTGTAAATTAAAACTACATATTAACTCAGTTATTCTAGTATCCACTATATTATATCACAGTATTTTTTTCATTGTGTCATACAAATGCAGTCCTATAAACACATTTTCGTAAATGGTAACACTACGTGTCTCGTATTTTAAATCCCTCTCCACTGGAACTGAAGTTGAGCGCGTCGATTTGATTGTGATTTTAAGCTTTAAATTTCGAACATACGCGTCCTGTTTTTCGAATACACGCGACTCGAAACCGTGTCTATAACTGCATAAACGATCCCATTGCTTTAAAGGGCTACTGTTCTTGCTGTGTTTATTATAAGATTCAATTTGGAATGCGGGTTTCTTCTAGTACTCCTATTACCGTAATTACTTTGCTTAGATACATTTTTCACAAGCAATCTATGCGGACATGTATTGGAAACTATTTACGATTTACTGTCGAAGACGCGACCAGTTTTATGCTATTATTCAAATGAAGCATAAATTGTATTGTTTGTTGTTTTCAACAGCATCTAAGTTGGTGATATAATTCGTATTATTTATCTACAATTTTTTAATATTCTACAAAATACAACATTATAATTATATTATTATGTATGCAATTGATTTTAAATTCCATGTTTCATTCATGTACTAAAAACTTAATTTATTTTTGTAAAAATATATTATGGCAACACTGAAATGACAGTTGTGACAGTTGATACAACAGGCCATTTTCGGAGGATATTAATAATGTTTGTACTAAATGAAATGTACACTGAAGCAATGTTACTACAATCATTGGGGCACGCATTTTCTAGTGTCGGGCGGAGGTCGATTGCGTGGGCGTCCCAGGACCGTCCAAGTCTAACCACCTCAAACCCCACAGAGTTCGTTGTTGGGACCACAGGTACGCTTTCGCATTTCCATAATAGGATAAAACTGTTTTTGTCCTATTATGGTAATGTTTTTGTCCAATTTATCCTAAATTGGAATACAGATTCAGTTCCATCTCGCTTACTTTGAGGATCGTGCGACAACACGCGCGCCTTATTCTGTATCTTAGATCTTAGAAGAATATAAAAATATTGCTCCAAACCTATTTGAGGCTAGACCCAGATGATTTTAGGCGGCAGCGGATGCTCGTTTGCTTCTGTCCTTGCAGATACAAAAAATCATTAAAAAAAAGAATTGGCGTAAAAAAATCTTTTTCACAGTCATACGAGTATGGATATTATCTATTTACATTAGATTTTAGTTACAGTCTATAATGTACATTTTGGTATTTTCGCAAAGTCATGAATTTTTCACCGAATAAGAACCGTCCGAGTCGTAAACACCTTTTTTGCGGTTCGTGTAGCTGACGTCGAATTTGCCATAGCTGGTCTTCGGGGGGCTGTAAGGTTCGAGGTCATGTCCGAGGTACTGGACGCGATCGTAGTGGCCGTGGTGATCGAAATGATGATCGTAGTGATCATGGTGATGATCGTACTCGATATAATGCTCGTGCGGTATCTCCTTCTCCTTCAAGTAGTGAATCAACCAAAGCGCCAAGTGCCACCCTTTAGTCAGGATCACGTAGAAGATGACGCCGTAAATCACTTTGAGTATGAAGAGCTTCGTTGCCGCTACGTAGAAGAAATGCACTGTGGAGGAAAAGAGAATGAACATAAACATTTTGATTTCTTCCAATTTAGAAATAAATCAAAATAACATTGAATATGCAGTTTCTAAAGCATGCTTTATCTTACACTGCGCCGCATTTACGATCACATAAGCCTGAAGTCAAATGAAAGCATATTATACATTATGAGTAGAATAGAAGTAGAATGATAAGAAGTCAATCCTCGTGGAGTTGAGACGTTTGATATCAAGCGTGACCTTTTAAAAGTTTTAAATGACACAAAATATTTCCCGGCAGATAATGTTTACAATGGTCACAGTTTTATATCTATTGATGGTACGAGTATCTAGTATAACATTTATACCCATTAAATGATATTATTTGATAATAACTTTCATAATAATATTGGTTGACTCTTTAATATTGCCCGTAATATGATTTCAAGGAATCCCTCCGCAATTAATACTTCTTTGGACTTTATAGACGAATTGCCTTATGTTTATTTTTATTAACACAAAATCATCATAGTGTAATGTATCCACCACATGATGAAATTAATTTACTTTAACTCTAGTCATTAATAAAGCAACTATTTTGATATATAAACTAATGCTTAGCAATCACGCGAAATTCCAACAACTGAAAACTAATTTAGTTAATACGGGACATCTGTTTGTCTGGGGAGTTTTACCAGTGGCATTTATGACTTTATTACATTTTCAAATAGGGACCCTTGGAACGTGGCGAGATAATAATAAAACAAAAGTTAAAGTTGAATAATATATTTTTCAACACGATTTTTTAATTTAAAAATAAAATCTTCCGATATCAGCAAATTCCCTTTTTTGGTTAATAAACAAAATAATAAATATATTTAATAAATAAAATTGAAAACTTAATAATGGAACTCTAAATACCTATCACTTTTTAACCTGTACAGCAGGACAGCGTGGCGCAAATTGTGTGTGTACACATGCCATCGTCATTGTGTTATTGAAACACTGTAAAGTGATATTATATAACAATTCCAACTTTCGAGAATGTAAAAGTAAATGCGCGTATTAAACATTACCTACATATTGTACGATACGCACAGCGAACGTAATTGGTTCGTATCCTTCTCGTTATGGAATCTTACATCTGAATTTTGTACCCCATTATGCTAATATTGTCGATGTACCGTTGTTGTCACAAACAGTCGCGTTATATCCATTGCTGGCTTGTTATGTGTAACGCGTTATTATTTTCCAAAAACACAGCCAATGGAACGCAAAATCTGTCCGCCATCGATCGGCATCATGGTTGTACACAGCTTCCTCGGAAGCTTTGTAAACATAGCATTAGTCGTGATATTTTACTATCAAATTTTTCACAAATGAAATGTAACCCAAATATCTATAAATAGAAGTCATTAAAAATAATTAAAGTTTGTATATCAGAATCCTTCCATACATTCAATATGAATACAGCTAGTTGACTTTGCCCACTTTAGAAATTTATATACAATACCTTTTTATCAGCTGTCTGGTTACCAACCACAGTGATCTATTAACAAGTAAATCTGTTAGCAAATCAGTATATTTTATATCATTACCGAGTGGGCTAGTGAGCCTTCAAGAACGAAAAAAAGACACATTGGAAGCAAGCATTGACGGCTTCTTTTATGTTGCTTTTCAATATCTAAAGTCTTTTACAACAAACTTTGACATACGAGTATGACAAGATAAAATGTGACGAACAACGGTAGAGATCGTAATAACCTACCAAAGTCTACTGCTTAATACTGCTCAGTAGAGTGTCGAAGAAATTAGGCGAAGCGGGGGGGCCGTGTCTGTCCAAGTATTGAAGGTGCTGGATATTGCCATGCGGATTATGCTGGTACAAATCCGGCACATATTTAAATGCGGCTAACACCCAAGCGAGGAGCACCATGATCTTCATACTGGCGATTACCAGCGCTATGCCTAGGACAATCTTGAATAGACCCACTTTAGCCGCTAGTATGAATCCTAGGTGGGCTGCAACAAACGAAGCATTTAAGGAGATCTCGAACGGAATATTAACGCTCTGGTTCACACGTGTTCCGCCAAGTCCTATTTATACAGATATCGAGGAAATTTATCTCCTTATAAGTTCCGAAGCTCTGGTCCGATTCCCGTGAGATTTATGCGACCTGCTCACACATATGTTAGAATAACGAAGAGAATTTTGCCTAATAATACTGATTTTAATCTTGTTACATATAAATCTTCATATATTTTTAATCAAAGGTTAAAAGGCACCGAAAATAGATTTATGAAGAACATTTTTTGAGCGTGATTATCCACAGTATATCATTTTAACATAACATTGAAATTAAATCATTCATTTTAAAATCTATTATTTACTTTCAAATCATATTTTATGAATTGCTTAACATGCTTAATATATTTTCCGATTTTTCGAAAACGTAATACAGGATAATAATATACTAATAACAATTAGTATATCTGATTATCTTATTCTTACGGTGCATCTTTCACATCGCCATAAATATATTGTACAGGATTATGATGTTTTATAAAAAAAAATCAAATGAAAGATTTTATTACAATCTACCGAATAAAAACAGATTTCCAGCGATTATAACGAACGATATCAAATCGTTAATCGCAATAACCGCTCTATGTTATATCCATAACAAATATCAACAAGTAAACTCTATAGGTCTCAACAGCTCTACAAATATCTGCGTATTAGTTTGTAGTCTACAGCGTTTGACATGTACGAGTAACTGATGTAACGTACGGCGTAATCAAAATACGGGTGTGCAGCGCTCGTCGTCGCGATAACACGAACACAGACTGATCATTCATCAGCGACCTGTCGAAAGAACACAATGGAAGGGTTCCCTCGCTACATGATAAATTAGTTTGGTAACAATGAGGCTGTTCGCGACCACACAATGCGTGTCCCATTAGAGGGACAATGAACATTTGATAGACGTCATCGGCAAATAATATTGTAAAAGGGTTGTAGGAATGACACGGCATTTAGTGAATATATGACGAATTTTTAAAGCGCCGTTAGGAACATACGTGTCCTCGTTCGATATTAATTGTGTTTTAATTATCAAAATTTATAATGGCGAGACCATAGCCTCGCGACCCCATCTCTCATCTGGTAATTAATGGCAGTACATCTTCAAAGTTAACAGTTATCTGCCAGATGACATCTTGGATGGATTGGATATTAAATTTGTTGTTGTTGTTGCTACCCCGCACAATCGTAGTAAAGTTGGATGCTGTGGTCAATTATTAAATTCGTTTAAATGTCATTTGAAATCTGTCAATAAATCCTTTTTGAAGCCGCGGGTAATTAATCAATCCTTAAGACTGTTCAGTAGACAATAATGCTTTATAAATACTATTAGGCGTGTCTAAATATCTTATTCAAGTTAATTTCAAGATAGCTAAAGTTTATTGTTTTACATCCCATTTTCTGTACAGGTGCATTTTCAATTCGCATTTTGTTTAAACAGATTCGGACAAGACATTTAGCTAATCTGTCTAAACAACACTGCCCCTGATCGATTTTATTTTGTTATCTCTATAAAAGCCTGCGACTTCTTAAAGAGCACTTCTACTTACTTGTTTCGTGGCTATTAAAATATTATTGTAGGGTGTTCTTTCGAAATTAATCACTAAAATTAATTTGTATATTTTTCAAGGCTTCTAACAGTGAATAAAGTATTGAACAAAGTGTCGCCATCTATTATGAAATATTTAAAACACAGATATAAGAGTATTAGTGAAATTTGTATAATTACGGCACAGGTTATTCCTTGAAATCACTTTAAAAGAAGATTATAACGATTACGATATACCTAGGCATTAATAATATTATCTTACAATCAAAAACTTTATATGCAACACAGCTTAAAACTTTATTAAGCACATGCTTTAAAATCGTGGAATATTATCTATGGTAAGCGAGATGCAGCCTTAAGATGTAGCACGATTGCTATTTTGACCAATCCCAAGTTGTCGGATGTGTAATGGTAAGAATTGACAGGGAATTCCATTCCGTCGCTGTCAGCACCAGAAACGATTTAGCGAAACGCTTCGTCCACATCAGAGGTGTCTCAACCGAGTATCCATGGTTATACATACATGCATACATATTATATGGGATGACTTAACGTACGTCTTATATACGTCTCAATAAATGAATAATACATCTCAATAAAAGAACACGTTGATTTAAAATTCATTTATCTTCTAATCTCCGATCAAGAAAGCGTTTATAAAAACATAGGATCACCTTCATAATTTACTTTATTGTTTACGAATACGAACCTTGTAGAGCCAAATTAAGGTGTAGTCACAGAATTAGTTGTATTTTCAGTCACAAAATCTTTTTTTACGTTTTCAAATTTCTTTAAAGTTGTTTTAAATACTGTACTATTAAAGCAGCTATTTACCTGGTTGTCCTATCCTTTTATATGTCTAACAGTAAAAATAATAAAACTGTGTTATCCATACAATATTAGTATGGATATTGTAAATGCAAAAGTGTGTTAGTTAGTCTTTCTTTCAAATCAAAATTTATGTGATATTTGGTACGTAGATAGTTAAAGGGCTGGTCACTTTTTTTGCGGAAAATATCTCATTTCATAAGAAAAGTGGGACAGATGTCATTATGAGAGCGACCGTATTGCGGGTATATTTTTGATCGCACAGGGGAGGCATGGTAACAGCTAGTCTACATAAAAGAGGGTCTTAAAAATAACGCTTTTAATGAAATCGAATGACGCTGCGTGTGTTACAACGCGATCCTATTCACACAGACGACGATCCTATTACCCGAGAATACCTTTTAGCAGTTAACGCCCACGTCCCGTACTGGCCTATATCATGAAATGCCCTTTAAAATGGCACGTGTTTTTAAAAAAGTGAATTTTAGAGATAGTATTCAGTAGGATGGTAGTAGGTTTAGGTGAAGCTTAAAGCGTACTGCCTATTTCTATACGGAGGCAACTGTCATTGAAATAATTTGTGTAGGGGCCTTTAATGATTGGATAAATGTCTACGTATGTACTAAAGGATATCTCAGCCTTCAAAATAGCAACGCATTCTAAGATTCGATTTTGAAAAATTTTTATTTCCTAAGTAACGATTTTTTCAGATACAAATAAAAGATTGCTGGAGTGATTTGTAAAATACTTACTCAGTAACGCGTATTTTCCTTTGCCTCTCGCTTGCACCGTAGTTTCTTCAACTTCTTGTGCCACAACGCCGCAAAGCACCGCGAATAGTAAAATTATTTTTACTAAATACATTGTATTTATAAACAACAGCTTCAATATTGTTTTAAATGTATCCGAATAAAGATTAAAAATATCCTCACGAAAAATCTGGCGTTCGATTTTTGAAATAGCTCTTTTTTTAAACTGTTCCTAATCCGGCGATAAAGTGAACTCTGCCCTAGAGATTATCTTTGTAAAATGCTATGGTACAGACAAAAAATACTTTTTATGACACACACACGACGCAAAGGATGAACGCGTAATAGCGTTGAAGTAAGAGTTAACGTAGACTTCGCGGGCGATAATAAGGTGATAAATATTGTAGGCGGAGAGAGCAATGGAGAATTATATTACGCAAGTTTTCACATAACGCCAAGGAGTGATTTACAGTTTTCACTGCCCTGTTTGTGTTTCAGTTCCGCTCACAGATTTCTCTCCTTTCCTTTTGCTCGATCAAGGTAAGGGTGTAATGTGTACATTCCTAACTTTGTTAATCGGTTTTTATCCGCATATATAATTAAATATTTTTAGTTTCGATTAACCCGAGGTTGCTGTTTTTTTTAAATTTTTACACGTGTACGAATTTTTTGTGTATCTATTATCCCGCAAATTGAAAATACTATAAATATATATTTTGTAGTGATACTGTGTTGAATGTATTATATTAATATATTGAAGCGTGGAGCAATCATCGTTAAGTTAACAAATAATGAGTGAGCCGTGTTTACGAGTCCGCCGACATCAATGTAGTGGTGGACGATACTAGATCTTGTTTTTTTCTTATTTCAAAAAATTTAACTACTAATTATCAGCTGCCAGTCACTTATAACAAGACTTGCTTCACATTTGTGCAAATTTGTTGTTTGACAAGAGTGCTTCACATTTCTAATTGAATAGCCATGGATTATAAGAACCGTTTTGACTGGCCTCGAAGGTGTTACACCCTGACTGCGAAACCGGAGGTCGTCGGTTCGATTCCCATCTTGTAGCATTTTACTCGCAAATGGTGACAAAATCGTACGTGCTCTTATAATGATGCTTACCTTTGTTGATGTTATTGAATTTATCGATATGTTACTGTTAACAACACTACAAAGTTGTAAAGAGTCATAAACATTACTTTTAATGGCGGTAGAAATAGTTGTAATAGGCCTGCATTAGCGTTATTAATCTCGACCACAATAACAGCTACGAGCGGGCGTAAGCTGATCCTCTGGAGATTGGGGAACTTAATGAAGACAGGAGAGGATGCCAGATGATGTATGTCTTAATATAAATTGCGTGTCACGTTGTTTGTCCGCCATGAACTCCTTAATTCCTGGACCGATTTTAACCAGATTCTGCACACTGTATGCAATTTGATCCAACTTGAAAGATAGAAACTATCTCTTTCACACAACTTTTGACAGGAGGACATAACGGAATATGTACCATTGAGCGGCCCATTGGTCTAGTGATTAGAGATCTTGACTGCTACGCCGCGGATAGTGGATTCGATTCCCGACGAGGACAGACATTTGTATGACAAGCAAATCTGTTTGTTCTGTCGGGATTGAAAAATAATATCAACACAAGTATTACTTAGTGTGTATGTATCATTGTCGACTGTCCGGTCACCACAGCGCGCGCATTGTTGCTTGATCGCGATTAATGCCTAATTTAGAATGTTATAACCGTGTGTGAAGTTCTATTAAATTAAATACCAAACTATCTGTTGTGCGACTCACGAGCTATGTACGTATTCGCATCTAAAAAATGATTTACCGTCTTACCACGCGGCATGTCACATCCATCAGCTGCAAACGCTCGGCCGCTCATGGAAATTCACAGAAAAAAATACTCCCTCCGGACATGTAATTTGTCATACTAAGTGGATTTGAACCCGGGACCGTTGAGCCGTATTATTGGAAATGTCGCCGCGTCCGTCACAGCGCAGATTTGTCGTTTGCATCTCGCGCGGCGAGTTATAAATGGTATCGCACGGTTTGCGGATAATGGCAAAACGAGTGGCAACCGCCGCGGATGACCATTATGCCATGTTCACGTAAGGAAAATAGTGGCAAAAAATATAATGCGACCATCCATTTCACATCATAACTTACTCTGTAAGCTGTCCTGTGTCATTTAGATGGACGAAATTACTTATAAAGTCTCAATGGAGTTAGACTACCAACATAAAGAATTACGGATTTGAAGAGATTTAGATAACTGTTTGAAGCCTATTTTACTAGTGCCCTAGTCTGGCAATGGACGTTTTATGTTAAATATTAGGCCAGTGTGCACCCAGCTTAAGAAACTTAAATGACAGTCGTTAGCAAAATAATACAACTTATCTGGTACGCGCACGCTACTCGTATATACTTCACGCGCGGCGCATGTGAGCTGAGCTTTATGCTATAATTATAAAGGGTAAATTTACCAACTGGGCCTAGATAGCGAAATTCGTAAACTTACTGGATAGAAATGCTTATCAACATTTGTCAATATGAGTGAAAACTAAAAATGTTATTACATTAATTTTTAATTATTCTCATAAGTTATCTTACCTGATCTGATTTATTCATTGAATTCATGTGAGCTGTTTTTATTCATAATCTACTTTATCGATTTTTTTCTTATATTAGCTTTGTATTCTTATTGAGGCAGGAATTTAGCGATAAAAAAATCTTGCACTGGCAACCATTGAACTGTACTGTCCGTAATAAATTAGTGAAAAAAGTTACTTGTGAAAGCATTCACGCGTTGTACCGAACTAAACATTGTATCTTTCCGTCCATTCTTTGTGCGTGTCCCGATAAGACACGCCCGTCCGAGCTCGTCATCGTTTCGATACGAAATAAATATTCGCAGAGGATTTTTCTATATCCACTGTCAATAACATTGATAGGCAGTAGGCCGTTTTTTGTGTAATTTTTTCGCCCCGCAAGGAAAACAATATATAATTTTCCTCCAATACTGGTGCGTAACACGCGAGTGATAGGAATATTCGATTTTATTAGACAGCGTTCCGCGGAGTGCCCGCACTCGTCCCTATTAATATACAGATCACGGTCTGGCGTCTTGGGGTTGCCAGGATTCCTGCGTTAGCCACTTTTTATGCTAAGTAGGACACTAGAAGTCTATCTAATAATCATTGAGATGGTGTAACGCATACTCCAATATTTTGTTTACCATGTTTTTTTTTTTTTTATTATATGGAAGTAGAAGACGAGCATGCAGTCCACCCGATGGTAAGTGGCTACTGCCGCGCAT
>DWQT01003303.1:0-12679 GCA_018244895.1 Myscelus amystis hages | reverse complement strand
AAATTTACCAATTACAGACACTCGTGTTCACATAGAGACATTCGATGTATACATTGAGTGTACGGTGTATAGTGTCGCAGTCTGAACCGGCCTTAAGAGGGATCTAGATTCGATTCCGACAACACAGGTATTTGAATTAAGTTGTAAACGAATATATTATAAATAAGGACTGTTAAAAGCAATGTATTAGTACCAATATGGTTTCCTAGGCATTACGTATTTAAGCTATTAATTTAGGAACATTTCCCTTTAAACTAACAGTTCGCTTGTTCCTAAATGAAGGGTTGATTACTGGACGATTGAACTTGAATATATGGGAATAAGTGTTGTTATCTTAAAAATGTGTGTTAAGACTATATTAAGGTTGTAAGGAAGGTCGAGGGTTGTTGTTTCTTATGTTGCAAATGCCCTAAAAGGTGCTTTTAGTAGTATAAGCATTGTTTGAGCCCAAAAAATAAATGCTATTTTCATCTAACAGTGGCACGGGTAGAGAAGCAGCTTGGAAGAAGTTTGCTGAAGTTAACTTCTGGTCGAGATGAGATGAAAATTGCAAACGTTTTTCAGCATCTCCAGCATAATATGAACATTCTATTGCGTGAATTTGAATTTTATTTTCTTTTCAGACAGCATTTCTCAATATTGTATTAAATTTTATATAAATAGCCTTAGATGCGGGTAGGCAGAAGGCGTGCTGTTTTTACCAGGCCTAGCTTTCTAATTGAGATTAGTCAAATAACTTGAGATAAGAAAGAGGATATACACTCTAAGCCGAGATGGAAGGGAGAAAAGGGAAAAATAAAAACAACTTTAATTGTCTCTAGAAATTTGTGAAGAGAACTTAAATAAAAAAAAGGCAGAGGGCAAGTCTGTGGGTGCTATGATTATGAAAAAGACTAAGCCTGCACCTTTCTAACTAATTAAGCTTGAAATATTAGAATCCGATAGGCATTCCGACTTAGTCATGGAAATAGGTTCGTTGCTAAACTGATTACACAAAGTTAGTAAGATTAAAATCCGTTTAGCGTTCTGACTTAGTCTTGGAAATATTTTCACCGCGAAACTGATTACACATTCCTCGTTTGACCCAATTCCTACGGAACCCGGATTGGCTGCCACAATATGCTCTTACCAGGCGTTCCCGATTAGGCCGGGGTTACAAAGAGACAGCAGGGCGCCGGCTTATCGGCTAATGCGCGCCGCGGGTGTCGTGTGAACCGAGGCTTAGGTTTGACCCAAGATGATGACGGCAGCGGGCGATTGGTACTGTTTGAAGTTGAAAGAAGAAATCTATACACAAATTGCTATTAATCGGATATTGTTAAGTACTTTAAATGACAGATATGTCTTTGTGCTTTTTCATTTGTCTCGGAACGTGTCTATAATTAGTAAAAAGTATTAGATTTTGTTTATAAAAAGGGGAATGCTATATAGCTTACAGAGACTATAAAGAGATTGATTGATTAAAATCAAGAGGCAATTTCTTCTCATTAAGAGTTATCTCATTGTGGTATCTAAAGTAGGAGAGTCACTTTGGGGTATACATATTTCATAAGATATTAATATACATGTCATTAATATGTAAAATGTATATCCATAATAAGTATCGGATATTGAAGATTAATCGTTTGTAACAAACCAAAACTGGATAATTAATTGGCGACTGTTCATGTTTGGTTTTGTTGGTGTTTCTTCAATAATAATAGCATTTTGTAGGTGGGTGTATAATTTGTACGTTAAAAACAAAAAAAGTGCAAACAGCGTCAGTTTCCGCTTGTAAAGTCGCTTCCGCTTGTACATTGGGCGGTCCGTTGATCTTTTTGTACCACGAGCTTTATAATGCAGTGGCACTAATGTTTTATTATTTCCCCCCGACCGTGTTTATACATTATATCATTATATATTATTACTGCTGCGTACTGTCATTGGAGTGTGCTCGTTGAGAGATTAAGCTACTGCATCCCAATGGATATTAAGTGGAGATTCATTAAGCGATTTTAATAGACAAGTAAGAGATTTATGCTATCTTAATTTATTCTCACCTTTTTGCGTGTTTGAAATTTTGATAGTTCATAAAAAAATGGTTGCTATATTACTGATTTTTTTGTACTATTACCTATGGTAAGTGAAGTCTGGGACGTTTGCGTAGTATTGCCAATTCACCCGATTGCTAAACCGAAGGTCGTGGGTTCGATTCTCAAAAACAATTTGTGTGATGCCATGCAAAACTAACCGCGATGTATCACGTTAAGCGAAAGTCCTTTAGAGTTGTTTCGACTCGATGTTGTGAATGTCCACTGACGCGAACTAAAAATTCCCATAAAACTTGCAGTGTTCCAAAAAAGTTGCACATAGGTAGGGCAAGTCGAGGTACCGTTCCGTATAAAACAGGAATTCAATAACAAACACACAATGTGTAATAACACACCCTTCTTCCTCTCCGCCGGGGGTGTGGCGGCGCAGAAAAAGTTTATCCGCTTCAATACAAAGCTGAATACAACGGCATTTGGCTTGGTTTTCGAGCGTCGAACACTGCTGTTGGTGACACGATATTACATTTGCGATATGGTTGTTTGGTAGATCGTGAGGTTTTCATCTAACTTTTTGATCTAATATTAGGAAGATGAAGACTATTTGCACAAATATGGGTACATTTAAAGGTGTTACAGATTTTGTTTTCACCCTTTAATGGTCCACTGCTGGACCGGGTCTCCTCTCGCAGTGAGAGGGATTAGGCCATAGTCCACCACGCTGGCCAAATGCGGATTGGTAGACTTCACACACCTCGGACGATATTATACAATCTTATAACATGCCTAACGCGTGCAGGTTTCCTCACGATGTTTTCCTTTACCGTTTTAGCGAGTGATATTAATTTTTAGTTAGAAAACGCACGTGATAAATCAGAGGTGCGCGCCAGGATCGAACCCAGACCCTCGCGTGAGAGGCTGAATTTCAAACCACTAGGCTATCGCTATTTACGTACGCTGTCCGAATTTTATTTATTTATTACATAAATATCTAGAGATTTTATGTAACCATAAAAAAATAACCGTTTCGAAACACAAATACATCGGTATTTCTGAACGCTAAAATACAATATAAACATCAAAAAGAACAATATAAAATGCGATAACGCACCGCACATGCCAATTTAAGTATCGTATTTTGTCGCGTGCGTGTATGAATAGGGTGCATTGTGATTTCTTTAAGTCTTAATAATATCACAGTATTGAGTTTCGCGTAATGACTGCGTTTTGTGCCGGCCGCTTCAAAGGTGCTAGTGTTCAGATCAAATCGAGTGTAAATTACATTTCTGTTGTGGCGCGGGGGCTAAACTATTTACACCTATAAATTTGCAACTGCTATATCGATGGATGATGACATGGAACAGTTTGTTTCATACGACTTGTGTCCGGCGGTGTTACCCTTAAATCGTGGTGGGAATTTCGGGATAAAAAGTAGCCTATAGCTTACTCTATAACTTCTCTAAAATCGGTTCACCCGTTCCTGAGATTAGCCTCAGCAAAGAGAAAGATAGGCAAGCAAAAAATTAAAAAGTGCTTTAGCATCGTGTATTTTGTTCTGTGCCCGGAAACGAAATTACTTACAAGTACATGTTATGTATTTAGGTAATTTCAAGTTGTCTGGACCCAGTACCACATAATCTATGCAGTTTATCTTCGTTTGTGAGTTGCCCTAGAATATTAATATTATTTTGATTTATCGAATATACATACATGCCTTAATTCTATCGTTGGTTGGTAACAATGACACAAAACTAGAAAGCGTCCAATTCTGACACAACATTAGGCGCGTGCGCCTTTAATAGGGCTTGCCCTTAATTAACTATTTAGTGGAGCCCATAGGGGGTAAGTCGAGGCGGCGGCAATTTTCCAATAACCTTCGCAGCGTGCAAACAACCCCTAGAGCGCGCGCGTGATTTCTAAATTATATTTCATTAATTTTGTGACACCTAGCACTTATTGCTCACACTAATACTTTATACTTGATTGTTAACAAAATACCGTTTAGTTTCGCGTCTGTAAATAGTGCTATTACAGTTAGTCCATTGTTGAGTCAATAATGGTGACGAAAATAATATTGAAAAATTTGTGACCGTCGGAACTATCTCGTTCAATGCCTTAGGGGACATTAATGTGATTCTCATCCAAAAACAAATGAATTTGTGTAATACTAAGGAAATGTCTCGAATTGATATTATACATTTTTTGTAATAGAAACTAATAGTTGCAAAATTAACAGTAGGTAATGAATACTGTTAACCTGAGGATATGCATACAAAGTATTTGGATTACGTTGGCGTCTTACAAGCAGATGTCGAGCGCAAAAAAAAAACGTTCTTTTTAATTCATTGTTACAGACGCTAAAAGGTCCCTCTATGGTGGACTTTTATTATTTTTTAAAAGGGTTCCGTGGGCGTGCACTTCCGTCTGTATTAATAGTTTTTGGGGCATGCCCACTCTATTTTTTAGCTTTTTTGCCCCGAATGTGACATTCGATGTGCGATATTCGCGCACATGGTGGACTTTTTGTGCTATCCTCTTTTGTGTTTGTTTTGTGTAGCCAACGTACTGCCAGAACAAATTGTTTTTACAACGCAAAATATTTTACTTGTGTTCTAATATGTGTTTTATGAGCGAATTTAAACTATGTACATCTTTCAATCAGATGTTAGGAGGTATTTTTGATTGGGCAAAAATCCGCTTACATCTGTGGCGTTATTTAAAAATGGAACGCTTTGGTAATGTCAAACGTCGATTAATGTCAAATGTGGTTGTCACTTATGTGTCACATCTCTCCTTGGCACAACCAGACAAATTCCCACCGCATCACGACTATCTCCTACATTGTCGGACGTGAACACTGGATTTAAGTTTATTTTCATTTTGTGGACGTTTTTTCGCGCCATATCATAGCGCGCCGGGAATCCCGCGACAGGAATAAAATATTTCAATTAACTTGACGTTCTTCGGGGAACTCGTAAACGAAAAATGTGATGCATTTTTTTTTATTTTCTATAAAAATTAAAGCGTTTACCTTTTGTATACGGGACGAGTCGAATTTGCATGTCCGTTTGATTGGCGAGCGCTGGATTCTTCGGAGTTTTCCATTTAAAGCTTCTCAAACTGTTCGCTTATGGATGCGAAGGAAACCGAGAATATTTTATTACAATGAATAATTAATTTTGTTCTTATACAGCTTTAAATATGCTAATTGCCACGTCCTCGACCTTACGCTCTGAGGTTACCTACTGAGGACCGTCAAAGCCTGTTACATAGAATAATACCACCACAAGTAAATCACATGGACGACGCTATATATTTATTTACTTTTTCAGCTTTTTTTTTTTGCAGCTTTTTCACGATCAGCAACCCCTTGACTAATGCTTCTTAAGCCAGTCTCTGAAATGTGTGAAGTTACCAATCCGCGCTAACATGGCCAGCGTGGTGGACTATGGCCTAATACCCTATGAGCGGAGATCCAGTTTAGTAGACGAAAAACAGGCCAATTCGATTTGGAGCTACATAAATTCAAACAGCCGGTCGTATGTACTTTGAGAAGCGTACACAGTATGAACAACGGACTTTTCCTTTTCCACGAACCGGGCAGCGTTTGGAAAACTTCGTGCGTTTGAGATGCGGCGTGAAGATAAAGCCGTTTTTAATTGATAATAACAATTTATCCATCAGTTCGGCTCCGCGAAAAAGTCGCGCGCGCAATTAAAATGGCGATTGGTTGCCAATTATATGTGCTTTTATTGAAACGTTGCGCAGATGGGCCGGTGGGGTTTTTTCGCTGCGGCTTCCATCCAAAGGGATTTTTGTTTTTGCCCTCCCCTCCTTATGGCTGTGCGGCGTTTGTATTGTTCCAATTTTAAATGGAAGAACATACTTAATTAGTGTACAGTATGCACTAGTATATAACCGGGGTACTCGTATATAACCGGTATTGTTACGTTCGATTTTTGAATCGTGTTCCAACGGTTTTTTGCAGTGTTTAAGTCGTCATACTGTTTGACTGATCGTGGTGGTATATGGTTTTCAAGATGGGTGACAGATTGTTTTTTTAAGTTCATATATTGAACTATGTATTTATTTAGACTAGGTATGTACATTTATATAGCCATATAAATTGTCCCATTACTAGTTTTATCAGAGGTTGCAGAAATCTTTTGCATTCAAATAATAAAAGCCTCTCTACTTTACTCTTTTTTGTGGTTTGTATGTAAAAACATGTATAAATAATAATTAAATCTGTCCTCTCTGTCTGTATTTAAAAATAAAATCGACGTAAATCGATAAATAAGAAATCAATCAATTAAAACTACCCTTAACTTAGTAGCATGTCTTCTTTTACGATAAATTAACAACCCTGGTATATTAATTCCTAATTCAAAATCTGTTCATATTACGTTTAAGTCTACTAATATTGAGTTTCATAAAAATATAAGTAGCTAGGTACACTAGTAGGTATATACCTAATAGATTGCAGTATGTAACTACAAGTGACTATTTTTACTGCTAATAGTAGCTTAGAAAAGAATCTGCATATGTTTTTTTAATCCGCCTGTGCCACATAGCAATATGTTATGTGTATTTATTTTATTCTTGCACGGTCAATGCACAATAACGTTTAGTCGTACGTTGCTTTCAATTTTTACTTCTACTTTTCGTTAAAACTTCGCTTCACTGTAATGTAATTATTTTGAAAATTAGAAACGGGAAAGGAGACCCGAAAAACCTTATTACACATGTTTTTCGTATAAAAATGTTTTTTTCTAAATAATCTTGGAGTGGACGTTAGTGTGTATAGAACCGATAACAATTTATTATCCGAAGTGACGGTTGTCGCTTCGAACGAATTAACGTTAATTATTAACCAGTTTCATTCAAAGCCAATGGACAACATTTAATTTGCGTGTATCATATAAAAACATTGGCATATTGATGTTGAAATTAGTCTTGTCTGTGACATATAGGTACGTACTGGTGTTTTTGTCACGTTTCGCTTTGTCTGTGGTTTGAACCGCTAATAAAATCTGCCTAGATATGACACTCGGGGTTTTACTAGTATCTGATACAGCTACGATTCCGATAATTAGCATCACATTAATTGCTTTCGCAAATCTCTCGAGGTATTTTTTGATTAATTACTCAGTAATTATTAATTTATCATGCTTCCATTAATTATGACCCAAAAATTGAGTAGCCAATTTGTCATTTTGTCGTAATTAATGGTAGCCGTTGAGTGATTGAATGTTATGAATAATTGCAGATTTAAGGAGTTCAATAAGATTGCAAATTGAAGAGTTCCTATTCAGTTTTATTAATGGTATTAAAAACGATTGACCTTGCAGGTAAGTACTAAGGACTTCGGAACTATGTTGGATATTCAAAATGTTTATGCGCTGTAGTTAATATGAGAGTAATCAGTCCATACATTATAGAGAGCAGTGATAGCAAAGTATGTGATAATTTTTTTACTTTGTTAAGATATATGCGTTTTATAACATACATATTTTAATATTTTAAAAAACTAAAACTATAATGTAGAAGAAAATGATTTAGAGGTAGCCTGCACGCCTTAGAGTTAAAGTAATGTTTTTTGAGGTGTGTGAAGTCTGCTAATCCGCACTTTTGCCAACGTGGTAGACTAAAGCCTTAAATAATAGTCCAGCATTGGAACAATATAGGCGGGTAGAAAAAATACATCCATATTAGGAAAGCCATACACAATAACGAATACTTGCCTAATTATGACATTTTCGCCTACAAAGTTGGTAATGAAGAGTTTGAGATGTTTCGTCTTTCAACCCGTTAGCGCAAACATAATAATTGGTTCACAGACAGACAAACGTTTATTGCCACATTCTGAAAGAGACGTTTCTGTTGAAGTCGACAGGAAAAATATTATAATAATTGGCATTCGCAAATAATTGTTGTAAGCGTATTATATGAAAAAGCTAATCCCCCATTCGTTATTGTTAGCATCGGTAAAAAATGGCGTGCGGTTTTCTGATGCAGATGGCAGCGTGAGGTGTGTGAGGCAATGTTACGGAAGAACCCGTTTGTGGTAGCGAAATGACCTCCTGTAGCATGGACTACAGCTTGATAGGAATATTATAATATATTCATAATATTCCTGAATAGGATTATGAATAGGATCCCCAATAGGATTATCAAGGGATTCTCCGGTATAGGCGGTCCTAGGATGTTGAGAATATCGTGTGTAAGAGTATATTATGTTACCTACATTTTATAATGTGTCATCCATTTTGACATTTGTTTGAAAAATAGCAACCTTCATTGCAATTAATTCTCTTTGCGTTCTTTAAATATACTGTACAATTAAACTTTTATATGATTTAAAAATTAATTGGATAATTACTTTTTTTATCCTCCCCATATTTTAAACAATTGTTTTTTATTATTGACGTGCTTCAGCTACCTATATCGTTAAATTAAATGCATGATTTTTTACCTAAGTTATTTATCGATGCTACCTAACAATACACTTATTTGTGGCCATCACACAATGTGAGTTTGTGCATTTTACTGGACTTAATTTTTTTACGTTTAGGTTGATAGTTTCTTCATTTTGAGGCTGTTTACTCAGAAATTGTTTAAGAACAACATATGAACCTCAGCTAACTAAACGTAGAAGAATAGGCGTCTATTAGCCAAGCGCTTTATAACTTATAGCCTTATACTCGTACTGGCCTATACGATAGAATTAAGTGACCTACTTAAATCAAGAACAATGCGTTTTATATACTTACCTTACGTGGTCATTGAACTTGGTGTTCAACGGTAGACGACGGTTTCCATGGCAACAAGCTGTGTATCTAGAAACAAGTGCGGTTTCCATGGCAACAGGCGTCTAGTTGCGCAGTTGACCGGAAACAGAATAAAACGCAAAGCATCTTTTAAACTTTTTTTTTATTTGACAAAAGAAATTAATTCACTGTTTTTTTTTCTTATTTCCACTTTCCTTATATAATACACTGTAGTTATAAAGTAATTATTCTATCTAGCTATATTTATATGTATAGTTTATTTCTCTATATGTTACAAAAACTATTTACAATATCATCCCGTAGAGACCCCTTCTAGTACTGAATGCCATGGACTACTCGTGATGCGATTTCGATCCTAATGATAACAATACGTTCATAATCATTAAATAATTTACATCGATTAACAACAATTAGGTAGGAACGCACTTTGAAACGCATGAAAGTGAACATATTAATGCTAAATAAATAAAAAACGATCAACCGTTCCAAGAATCACACGTAATTGCTTCTAATATTTGTTACCGAAGCGTCTAAAGATCCTCACATTCACATTATAAGAATTATTAATGTTTAATTAAAATTATTCTAATAATAATAGCGACCAAGCGAAGTACGATTTATCACGATTATACTATGTCTCCGCAATTGATTAAATATTTTGTTAAACAAGTATCCATAGACAAAAGAGTGCACGAGACGAATAGTCCATGGTATTATTAAAATGTATATCAAGAATGCAAATGAAAAATAAAAAAAAATTACACGATAAATAGAATTGCATTAAGGACAATTTTTTGCACACAACATTATAACGCAATAAATACATTTTTTAAAGGATAGCATCTAAAAACAAAAATAAAAACTTAAAATTATTTATCACAACAGACTGGTTTGTGTTTACCATTTGTTTATTGATTTATTCATTGATTAAACTAAATAAATAAAAGAAAACATTACGGCTTTAAAGCTCAATATATGAATACATTTTTCCTATCAATTTTCATGCAGGCGAATACCAAACCGTCGGAAATAAAATTTGCCTTTTAAACGTGAAATTAGATATTATACAAGGGGATTTCAATAAAAATACAGTCGGTATAATACATCTGTATAATTGTTTTACACATATATACACAAAATGAAATGTTTTCTTTCGGTGTGTTCTTTTCGCGTAAGGGATTTTAAGAACCAGTAGTAATTCGTAGTAATATTAGGTCAATAGGCTGTGACAAAAAACACCTCGGCGTTTGGAGGGTTAGCGACGTCACGCGAAGCAACAGCCAATCAGAGAGCCGCGTTTGTTTTGCGGACGTTCTGATTGGCTGTTGAACCGCGTGACGTCACCTTTCAACCCTCTGTCTGCCGTACAGATAAGTTCGATTTAGGCGACCGTGGTAAAAAAATATCCCTGTTAGTTTGTTTCAATCGCGCTCGACTTGATAAATCAAACGACGCTCACAATTTACTATTTTTAAATCGTGTTACTGTTATTGCACGCTAATAAATATGATCTACATATGTTATTTACAATTGTGTAAAACTAATCTCCTAATAAAAATTTGATGGCAATCGTCAAAGTGAGATTCAGTCTTCGTGTTTGTTCGTGAGCAAATCGTACTCGACAATAACGCGGCCAAATAAAGGAATATTCCGACGGTCACCTATCCCGAACGTCCAAGTCGAACCGAAAACTATTATACAGTAACCATTTTTAACAATTACACCTTATTAAATATTTATAGTAACTTTATAATGTACAATGATTGTATTAGATTCTATTAAATAATTCTCTTAACAACAAAGTTGGTTGTGCCGATCGTTACAATATTAACACGCGCTGCGACGCCATCTTGTTTGCGACCGCCATTTTAAGTGTCATACTTGCATTATTAGTTTGTCTTTCTGTGTGTTTGTCCAAGGCAGTTACACGGCAGGCCATACCCTGTTGACAAACAATGTTCATAATTAATAATGTGAAACTAAAAACCAATAGATGAAACTCAAAATATGTTAAACAAAGTTTGCATGCTAATGTTTTTGGAATAGGTCGAGAGATTCACGTTTCGGACAAACAGACAGATCGACGATAATTATATTTATATGTTTATAAATATGAACAATGATAAGTTTATATTTTTTCAGTTTGATCTGTAAAAAAGAGTCACACGTTTATACTGTAGTAAATAACTGAGCAGTTGCTGTATTTTTGAAAAATTTAATTTTTTTTTAAATGGTAACAAGTATGACAATATCTAGCATGAATACCTTGAAACATTTATCGCTGACGATAACGTTCTGTATAGAATGTCTAAGAATAGGATTTAGATACGAGTATTTAGATGGGTGAAAATAGAAACAGGGCAAAGAAAATTGACATAATTATTGACTCGCGTTCACTTAACTCACTGATTATTGAATTGCTAATTAACGATTAACTGATCATTAATTTACTGATGAAAATAATGTAATAAATGTATTGTTGTCACGATATAACAATTTCTATTAAACATTTTATGGCTATTTTGTTAGTCTCATCAACTGTTACTCGGTACAGATAAAAGTGCAACTTAGATTTTACATTAGATAATTTTTGACACCATGTGCGGTAAGGAACTAAGATATTGCTTAAGTTTAATATACATAAATATATTACATATAGGTGTTACAATTTTGATAACAATTGTGCTTCTTATATACGTTAATTTATATAATTTATTTATATTTCAAGTCTCTCACGTACAAATATTGAGCAGTTTTGTTATATATCTTTCTCACGTGGTTTCTGTATTACTAAGGGTCGCAACCCACTCTACGGATTAATATTATAATCATAAACATTATAGACACATTAAGCTTTTCCTTTTGTTGCGTGTTTTGGAATGTTATGAATCGATCTCAATTTATAAACCTGTAAACGATGTTTTATCTTACAATCACACATCTACTATGTTTTCGCAAGGTCAATGTACCGTTTTAGTTACATTTAAACGATTACAATACTGAACTTCTATATGTAGTGGACTATGTAAATATCGATGATGTATTTTAGGTAGCAAACAAAAGACTTTCGTAATGTTCGTGTGTACATACACGTGTAGTGAGAAAACGAGTAGTTTAACAAATACTGCGATCGGAACACGGGCGTTTCGAGAGTATTGTGTTTCAGTTGTCACAATTTCTTTTTATACGTATGAAGTATTTAGAAACAGCTAGACGCGCGGCGTCCTCAGCTGTCGTAGGTATGTTGGTCATTCGAGCCCAGAAATTGACTCCGCAGTCCCATCCGATGGAACAACGCTAGACCGTTCTCGCTGTAAAGAAAGTCTCTATTAAATATCTCTGGTTAACAACTCATTCGGAAAAACTGGAGAAGCCCAGGGGAAAGGTTCCACGATTGTTCTCGTATTGTGTACACTTATCTGTCCTATCACGACCAAGTAGGCCAGACAGTGGCTGACGGGGGAGTCGAGTCACAGAAACCGGCGCGTATGTAGGTATGTGTGTATGCATGTATGTGGGAAAGGTTCTACGATTATTCTCGTATCGTGTATACTCACGTCAAGAGGCCCGGGTTGGCGTCGGCCTGGTACCAGGAGTACTGCGGCACGTAGGGCGGGTGCGGCTGCGGCGCGCCCTGGTGGTGCAGTGGGTGCGTGTGCGCGCCCTTCATGTCCCAAGGGCCGGGCGGCGCGCCCTGGTGGACCGAAACAAACAATTAGACAACCAACCTTTTTTTTATATTACACTAGCTTTTGTCCGCGGTTTCGCGCGCGTTTTATTCAGTGTAAAACAATTCCCCTTTCCCTATACCGTGAAATTTCCTGCTGTCCTTGGAATATCTAAATTCATATACTACATTTT